>ML795003.1:321819-335585 GCA_009831015.1 Picea engelmannii | reverse complement strand
AGGAGGTTAGGATGATCCCACTAAATCATGAAAGCATGTAATATCCAAACCATTCGGATGCCACCTCACCATGGAAGTTTCTCCTTCTAGAAGATTCAAGAAAATGCTTGTTTTTCCCACGTGTAAGCATTCTCGCACCTTGCTTATAGTGAAACCTGTGAACCTCTTGCAACCTAGCTATGGTGCAACCTACAATAATCATGAATTCTCGCACCTTGTCTATATAGCAACCTGCGAACATCCTCTTTAATAAGGTTTTTACAAAGGAGAATGCAACTTCTTTTCTCAGGAAAAATTCTTCTCTCTTCTTTCTTCAGGAACTCCGGCCACTGACCCTTCTAAAGGCAACATATAAGTTTACATCATTAACGGTCATAGGGATGACAAAAATAATGTGTAACAACCTTGCAGGGAAGTGTGTAGAAGGTCTACAAATAAACTGGGTGAAGTACCTAGTGAATCAGCTGGAACTAGACTGCCGCGAAGCACAGGATCAAGGCTACAATTTCCACTTCAGCTGGCTCCTGATCCTTATCATCTTTGTTGCTTGGGAGATGCCGGAAGGTGCGACTTTCCCAGATATTGAGCCATTCGAGCTGCTTGCTACAAAGTTCACTACACTCTGGTACTCAAGTGATATGAACATACAGTGGCAGTCGAATGTTTTTTTTCATACATACTACCTTCAACTGAAGAGAGCCATAGAAGACGAACCTCACATGACTCCGAACACCTTACATAGATTCTGACCCCTGATAAAGTTCAACGCAGATGGGCATTTCATCTACATTACAGCACCAAGCGATGAACATAAGAAACAACTTATGTCGTACTACAAGCTCATGGAAGAGGACCTTGAGGAGATCACTAATGACTGGTTGGAAGACCTCCTTATTCCAACAGACCCTGCAGAGATGTTTGACCCTGATAGCCCAAAAACCGCGCATGATATACCTAGACCTAGTAGAACGAAGAAGATATAAGAGGTCCAGGACTTAAGCAACACCTCCAGAAATACTGCTTTAGTATCACCT
The DNA here is from genome assembly GCA_009831015.1 of Picea engelmannii. Taxonomy (NCBI): domain Eukaryota; kingdom Viridiplantae; phylum Streptophyta; class Pinopsida; order Pinales; family Pinaceae; genus Picea; species Picea engelmannii. The sequence goes on along the minus strand of ML795003.1, from coordinate 334,551 downwards.
GACCAAGGGGGTGATGACGAAGAGATAAATGGAAAATGAGCTGAACAGAAGCAAGGTGAAGTAAAACCGCCTAGAGATGAAACCGATACCTAGAAGAAGAGGAAGGTTTCTCCCCCGAAACCTTATTCCCGGAAGAAATCAAGAGCCCCCGTGACCAAGATGAAGACTTTGCTTACCAATGATGATTTTGACTTCATCATAACAGCCCTCAACGACACATCGCTGGAAATCATGGAGAAACAAGAAACTAAATAGGCATAAATGTATGATAGACTTAAGGTCAACTTACAAGGGGTACAACAGGCCCTTCAGTCCAGCTGCGCAGTATCCATTGCGCCCCTGCCATCAGGAGAACCAGAGTTGGGAGCTGAGCCATCCCAACTTCACTGATTAAATGATGCAATCGAAGCTCTCATTTTTCATGCACAAGAAGAAATAGAACAAGCCACCCAGACCTTGAATCAAGTACAAGGGGAAATTTTAGAACAATGCAGAGTTGCAGAACAGGAGAAGGTTTCTAATCTGAAATTTTTACTTGATCTTTAACCATTACTTGCATGTGAATTTTCTTAATTGTTAACCATCTTTATGAATGCAAAATTAAAGAAATTTCATCACACATAAATATGTAAGCATACTATCTAAAAACAAGAATTGGTAACGGAGTTCACCAGAGTTCCTGGCTACCTCTCCGGGCCACTTTCCAAATGGGAAGGCCGGTAGATTAAGTATTCAAATGCTTACAAAGTGACTTTTCAGTTATGTCAGTCATATACAGAAATAGACTTCAACAACAACTACAAGATGAAATTCTGAGACTTTTAAGTATGAACATGGATACCTTTCCATGTATCTGGAATATTCTGTGAGCACTTTTCTGTCTGGATGTCTGAATGAAAAAACTGAAGCTGGATCTGGAATCCTTGCAAAAAATCGATACTGTTGAGTATAAACTCGATATTTTTCTGAAACTGGACTTTGACTGCTCTTTTTGGCACAATTCCCAAATCTGCCTTGATTGTACAATCCGTACGGCCTCGGGATGTGTGCCAATGCTGAACCACCTCGAACTGCATGCAAAAACCATCTCGGTCTACGTGCAATTTCACTTCGGTCATTGTGCAGCATCACCTCGATCTGTGTGACTGCATCAAAACTCGTTCTTCCTCCTCGGTCTGCATGCCAAAGCCTCATTTAAATATTAAAAAATGAGAGTTTTGGGGGCGCGAGCTTCCCCTCCTTGCGCGTTTTGTTATATAACATGGTTTATATATATGCGCGATTTTTTTTTGGTGTAATATCACATTTGTATGACATATCCCATGGTTTATAGTTGGCGCGAATATAAAATGGTTTATATATATATGCGCGATTTTTTTTGGGTGTAATATCACATTTGTATGACATATCCCATGGTTTATAGTTGGCGCGAATATAAAATGGTATGACATAGTTTTAAACAAAATGGCGGGCGCACTATGTTTAAACATATGGTATGTGTTACATATGTTTTAAACATATGTTTTATATAAATATAAAACCATTATAATATATGTTGCACTTTATTCATATTTTGGGTTTTTGTTATATGATTTTTGATATATGGTTTATTTTTATTTTTATATATATTTAAATATCAAGGGGATACCTTCAAACCAAAACATATTTAATCTCATTTTTTAACCATATTCCACTAATTTTGATGGAACTTCAACTGCTCATATCTTTGTCACTTGGAGGCCGTTTTCCCTGAATCGAACGTCACCGGAAAGCTGCTGACGAGCTCTTCCACTTTGTAAACTTTGATTTTCCATTTGAATACTTTAAATCTATCAAATTTTGAGATGATCCACCTGGATCAAACCTTACCACTGGAAAGTTTTTTGGCCACAAAAAGTATGAAATCATTCAGAAAATAAGTGAGGGTATAATTCCCTCACTCTTCCGGTTTATACCCACCTTGCTTTGCTTGGATGCATTCCTTTTAACCCCACACGAAGAAACTCCATGTCTCCTCTTCGTGATGATCTGACCTTCTTGTCCAGTATTACATCTTCCTGAAGTTCATTAACATACTCAGGAGCAAACTCGTCCATAGAAGGTACTTGAACCCGTACATCTTGGTCTACAATCATAGGCGGCTCATACAATTTCAAGTTTTCCACATTAACAACTGAATACATTTGAATATAAGGAGGCAATTCTAACTGGAAAGCATTATTACCGACTTTGTCCAAAATTGTAAATGGTCCATACCTGATAGGTTTCAACTTTTTACCTTCACCTTGAAGTCGATCTTTGCTGATATGAAGCCATACTTGATCACCACTCTGAAAATGATGATCTATGTGATGCTTGTCATGCCTTTTTTTGTATTTGGCCTGACTTGTTTCCAACTGTTCCTGCATTGCTTGATGAATTACCTAAATCTGCTGAATAAACTTTCGAGCTTTATCTGCATCAACCTGTTCATATTCCACTATATCTTTCCCAAAAATGAAGTCTAAAGGAGACTTTGGCAAATACCCAAAACATGTCTCGAAAGGAGACTTTTGAGTAGAAGAGTGTATAGCTCTGTTGTAGGAATGTTGTACATAATGCAATTGTTCATCCCAAAGCTTAGGATGTTTTTCACAATACCCTCGAAGAAGATGTACCACAGCCCTGTTGACCACTTCAGTTTGACCGTCTGTTTGTGGATGAGATGTTGTGCTTTTCTTCAACTTTGTGTCCATAAGTTCCCATAATGATGACCAAAATTCCCCAAGAAATCGGGAATCTTGATCAAAAATAATAGAAGTAGGAAGTCCAAAATGGACCCATACATTTTGGAAGAACAAATGAGCAGTCATCTCAGCTGTGATCTGCTTTTTACAAGGCATGAGTATACACATTTTACTCAATCGATCCACAACAACATACAAATAGTCATGTCCTTTTCTAGACATTGGTAAACCTCCTACGAAATCCATTGAAACACTTTCCCATGGACGAGAAGGAATTGGAAGTGGAGTGTACAAGCCTAACTTTCTGTTACTTGGTTTTCTTGTTGCACACATGACACAACCTTTTACATATTTGGACACTGTTTCATTCATTCGAGGCCAATAACATAATTTTTTTTAATTGTGCTACGGTTTTACCTACTCCAAAATTCCCTGAAATGAGAGAAGTGTGAGCTTCTCTTCACATGCACTCTTTCACTTTGTGGAATACAGATTTTACCAAGATGATACAACAACTTGTCATCGATATGATAATTCAGTTCTTCATTTTGATAACCATGCCTTAGTGATTCATAAACTTCTTTGAAATATTCATCCTTAATATATTGTTCAACATAGCTTGCATGAACTAAAGGACTTTGTTGAATAACAATAGAAACATTTGTTGGAGGTCTAGATAACATATCTGCAACTTTGTTCTGAATTCCTTTCTTATACTTAATAACCAAATGAAATTGTTGTAAAAACCCCATCCATCTGAAATGCCTTGATTGTTGTAGCTTAGTTTGTGATTGTAAATATTGCAGTGGTTGATGATCAGTATGTATGATTGTTTCTTTACCCATTAGGTAATGTTTCCACTTTTTAACACTTTATACTAATGCATACAACTCTTTGTCATAGGTTGGATAGTTGATTATTGTTTTTGAGAAAGTTTCAGAATGATAGCATATTGGTTTTTTATGTTGCATTAAGACTGCCCCCATTGCATAACCACTAGCATCAGTTTCTATCTCAAATGGTTGTTGTAGATACGGTAGTGCAAGTATTGGAGCTGTGCTGATCTTTTCTTTTAGTGTGTCGAAGGATTTATGTGCCTTACCTTCCCACTGAAAGACTTTGTTCAAACCTGTCAAAGCATGTAAGGGAGAAGCTATGAAGGAGAAGTTCGCAATGAACTTCCTCCAATATTGGGCTGCTCCCAAAAAGCTTCTTACATCTGTTACATTATTTGGCTTAGGTCAGTTTACAATGACCTCAACTTTAGAGGGATCAATCTTCAATTCACAAAGCTAATGGTTAACCTCACTCTGATACCAACTTGATCTGAAATTTTTACTTGATCTTTAACCATTACTTGCATGTGAATTTTCTTAATTGTTAACCATCTTTATGAATGCAAAATTAAAGAAATTTCATCACACATAAACATGTAAGCATACTATCTAAAAACAAGAATTGGTAACGGAGTTCACCAGACTTCCTGGCTACCTCTCCGGGCCACTTTCCAAATGGAAAGGTCGATATATTAAGTATTCAAATGCTTACAAAGTGAATTTTCAGTTTTGTCTGTCATATACAGAAACAGACTCCAACAACAGCTGCAAGATGAAATTCTGAGACTTTTAAGTATGAACATGGATACCTTTCCGTGTATCTGGAATATTCTGTGAGCACTTTTATGTCTGGATGCCTGAATGCAAAAACTGAAGCTGGATCTGGAATCCTTGCGAAAAATAGAGACTTTTGAGTATAAACTCGACATGTTTCTGAAACTGGACTCCGATTGCCCTTTTTGGCACAATTCCCAAATCTGCCTTGATTGTACAGTCTGTACGACCTCGGGAGCGTGCCAACGCTGAACCACTTCGCACTGCGTGCAAAAACCACCTCAGTCTGCATGCAATTTCACTTCGGTCACTGTGCAGCGTCACCTCGATCTGTGTGCCGGTCTTTGCCTACATCAAAACTCGTTCTTCCTCCTCGGTCTGCGTGCCAAAGCCTCATTTAAATATTAAAAAATGATAGTTTTGGGGGCGCGAGCTATGGGCCATGCACCCTCCAAAATCGCACGAATCTTTACAATTTTTAAGCAAAGCACGCCATTCCTTGCCACGTCCCATGGCGGTGGCGCAATGGTAGCTCGTGGTTATAAAATTTGTTTTTGGGGCGGCAGGGTGGCGGAAGTACCGGGGTCAAACCCGCGGGCTTCCCCTCCTTGCTCGTTTTGTTATATGCGCGATTTTTTTTTGGTGTAATATCACATTTGTATGACATATCCCATGGTTTATAGTTGGCGCGAATATAAAATGGTATGACATAGTTTTAAACAAAATGGCGGGCGCACTATGTTTAAACATATGGTATGTATTACATATGTTTTATATAAATATAAAACCATTATAATATATGTTGCACTTTATTCATATTTTGGGTTTTTGTTATGTGATTTTTGATATATGGTTTTATTTATTTTTATTTATTTTTGATATACATTTATTTAAATACTAAGGGGATACCTTCAAACCAAAATATATTTAACCTCATTTTTTAACCATATTCCACTAATTTTGATGGAACTTCAACTGCTCATATCTTTGTCATCTGGAGGTCGTTTTCCCTGAAACGAACGTCACTGGAAAGTTGCTGACGAGCTCTTCTACTTTGTAAACTTTACTTTGTCATTTGAATACTTTAAATTTATCGAATTTTGATATGATCCACCTGGATTAGTTTCCCTCCAGGCCAATTTTTAAGAAGAGAAAGCACAAATGCAACAAGAAAAAGACCAGTTGCTCGTAGAGAAACTCAAAGTAAAAGAAGCAGTAAAAAAATCCCTCCGCTCTGTGACAGGATTAGAACTATAGGATAAAGACTAAGTCACACATCAAGTAGAGTAGCTTTCAAAAGCTATCCAGTAGCTACAACAATGAATAACAGATTTAGATCTCCACACCATACCGGACACCCTGCAGGATGTAAGAGATAAAAGGGAAGAAACTGCTCAAAGCGCAGTCGAAAGAATAAAAATCCTTGCCTTGGAATGAAAGAAACTGAGTGATCGTAGTGCCCAGACATATGAGCAACTCACCGAGAATCCAAAATTGAAGGCACTGGAGTCACAACTCCAGGAAATGAAGTATCAAGCAGAGACAATACATGCGCAGTTGAAGCCCCTATCAGTTGTGGAAAGAATGAAGCGATACCAGTAGCACTGCACTGCCCAACAACAGGTCCATACTATTCAGAGCATAGTTATGGAAGTAACTCAGAGGATCTAACATGTACATGATGAGTCTTACCAATTGTTCACAAAGATCGAAGGTCGAGGAGTTGAACTAGAGCAAGTCGTCACTGCAGTTGAACAACGCCTAGAAGGACCTGTCAATGAAGCAGTCTTACAAGAGTTCACCGAGAAAGAGGTCATAGCACAACAACAAGTTGAAGCAGCTCAAGGCAAGCTTGAGGCTTTTGAAGTAGAACTAGTCAAAGCAAAGTGACTCGGGACGAGTCATAGGTGAGTGTTGGGGGCCTGTTGGCCCTTGACCAAGTTTTGAGGATTCTTGGTCATGTTTGACCTAATTTTGGGGCTTCGACAGGATGTCAAAGGTGGAGCGCAAGACGAAGCAGAGATCACAGGATCTTAGCCTCTTTTAGGGCCCTTTTTTGGATTTGGGATTATGTAATGGGTATGGGGATGTCGGCCCATGGGTTTACCCATGTTTAGGCCTATTTTTTAAAGTATAAATAGATGTCTAGGAAATATAAAGAGGAGAATCTATGTGATGTTAGGCTGATGAGATGAGTGCTAGAGTTGGATCTGTGTGATCAAGAGCTGTAAGTTCTTTGTGCATACTATGTGAGACTTGAAGAGCTAAGTGCAAGTGGTTGTAACAGACCGTGGAAGGCTTTGTGTTGTAATGCAAGGAAGGAAGATCTAGCAAGGTGCACAGATCTCCTGTCCTCTACGGAGTGGGATTTGGCTGCTTTGTGCCTGTAAGAAGCTTGAACCAGGATAATAAATAAGAGAAGAGTTGGTGGACGTAGCCCCAGGGTGGGGGTGAACCACGTACATTCTGTTTTGCTTTGCTTTGTGCGATGTATTGATGTGTTTACTTTCTTAGTTCTTTAACATAGATGAATGATAAATAGATATGTTAATGCTATGTTCTTAATAGTATGTATGGATGTTAGATATGACTTATATACATGTGCTTAGTGCTAAATCTGTTAAGATATGATCTATTTTTTCATGCTAAGTGTTGTTAGATGCTAGGTCTGGTTGAATATTGCGTTGTACTATGATTAGGGTTTAACTGCGCTGTGACTAAGAAATGAATATTGATGAAGTTAACTACTAAGTTCTCTGATTAGAATCACAGATCTATGTCCCAGCTAAGGTTGCAGACACTGGAGTCCTGCAACCACCCCTGCCTCTACCTCAGGTGAGACTTCATCTGCTTCATAGGTGTTGTCGAAAGGGTTGGTAGTTAGGGATTTTTTGGTGCGCTGTTGTAGCGTTGAACCCTGAGTCTGCCCCTGTGCTAACAAGCACATTCGGGTCGAGCCTCTGGTCACTGCTGGACATCAAGCTCACCAAATCCACGACCTTCCACCCCCAAACAGATGGCCAAACTGAGGTCGTAAATCAAATAATTGTGCATATCCTTTGCATGTATAATTCCAAGAACCATCGCACATGGGATGAGAGCCTTCCTATGTCCATCATAGCTACAACCGAGCCCTGCATAGCTCAACCGACCATAGCCCCTTTCAGGTGGGGTTGGGATTCCAACCATTGGGTCCCATAGATGTTGCACTTCCCCTTGTGGTCACCTCAACCGACTCATCTCCTGCTCCAACTGAAGCTGACAAAGCCACCCAATTCATTGAGCAGATCCAACACATTCACCAACAGGTTCAGGATATCCTACAGAAGTCTAATGACAAGTACAAGAAACACCATGATCAACATTGGGTGCCACATAAGTTTCAGGTGGGCGATAAAGTTTGGTTTCACTTATAGAAAAAACGACTTACAAAACCCCATCAGAAGATTCACCCACTCCGTTATGGGCCGTACACCATTACCAGGGCCTTGGGGGGTAATTATTTTGAGCTCAACATTCCTCCTTTCCTTGGCATGCACCTAATGTTCAACGTGGATCTCCTTCGCTCTTATTTCCCACCATTATTGGACACCTCAGAAGTAGCAAAACAACTGACACTAATAGAGCTCAACCTCGACTGCATACAATAGACATCCAGTGATCATATCGTGGACACAAAAATCAAGGGCGCTGGACAGTAAAGGATCCATCTTTATCGAGTCGTTAAAGTAGGGCAGCTCTTGCACCAAGGCAAGTGGCTCACCTGGGGCCAAATTCAAAAGGAATTTCCTCATATGATGGGGGAACTCAACACAATGGATACCATTGCTTCCCGAGGGAGGATTGATCCAGGTGGATATCAGTGGCTACCCACCTTTTCCAACTGGATCAAAATAGTTTTATGGCAATTTACTATTTTTAGCAGTTTTTTGGGTCCTGAAACTTCCGGAGCTGTTTTGAGGCCCTAAACGACGTTTTTTTGGAAAACGGGGAGTAAGTAACATGGAAGGGCCTTAGATGTTTCCCCCTAAATGAATCTCCTCAAAGATACCTTTCCAATGATCTATCATACGCCTAAAACATAGATCATATGCAAATGTTACGACCCCGGGAAGTTGATGTTCTAACTTACCCAAACGGGGCCCACATGAATTTTGGAGCTTCATCTCATAGGGTTAGGTTTTTGGATGTCTAGGGTTTTTGGCATTCCTGTTTATTGTAAAAAGGCCTTCAGAGCCTCATTGTAATCATCTTCTTGCGAATGAGCGCAACTGTCACATCTCTTCTCAGAGATAAGCCGCTGCCATCCCAGCAAGCTTGTTTTTCGCTCCATTTTACAGTTTCATCTTATTTTCTTATTGAATAGAAAACCAATTTTACTGTATCTCTGTTATTTTGTGTTAAGCACCTGTTAATAATCTGTAGTCATTTCGTTTTGCTCATAAAATCCAGATCAATAACCATGCCTTTACTATTTTAATTGATTCAGGGGTTAGTCATAGCTATACAAATCCTAAGGCAGTGGAAATATTTCAATTACCAAGAAGCAAGCATGGGAAATCTTGGCTGGTGCAGATGGCTACAGGAGGCAAGAGAAAGGTTGTTGATTTGGTTAAATCATACCCAGTGAGCATGAATGGATTGAGTACTAAGGCATATTTGAACATCCCTCCTTTGGGATCATATGATTGCCTAATTGGTATGGATTGGTTGGACCAACACCATGCCATATTAGATTGTCATAACAAGGAATTCACTGTCCTGGATCAGGAAGGAAATCAAAGAGTAGTCCAAGGAATTCCCAGGGCAGTTATTGTCCGGGAAATATCAACAATGCAGCTAAAGAAGTGTTACAGGAAGGGCTGCCAAATATTTGCAGCCCATATGGATGAAGCACCTAAGGGTAAGGTGCCAAAATTGGAGGATCATGCAGTCCTAAAATATTTTGAAGATGTGTTCAAGGAGATACTAGGACTACCCCCAAAGGGAGATATTGATTTCTCTATAAATTTGATGCATGGGGCAGCTCCAGTATCAAAGAATCCCTACCGGATGAGCACACAAGAACTGAAGGAACTACAAATGCAACTGGAATAACTTTTAAAGAAGGGGAGCATATGCCCAAGTGTGTCCCCTTGGAGTGCCCCAATGTTATTTGTGAAGAAGAAAGATGGGACCCTGAGATTGTGCATTGACTTTAGTAAGTTAAATAAAGTAACTATAAAGAACAAGTATCCTCTACCAAGGATCGATGATCTCTTCGATCAGTTGAAGGATGCAAGGATATTTTCAAAGATAGATATCAGGTCGGGATACCATCATGTAAGGATTAAAGATGAAGATATCAACAAGACCACCTTTAGGACAAGGTATAGTCATTATGAGTTCACAGTGGTGCCATTTGGGTTATCAAATGCACCAGTTGTTTTCATGTGCTTAATGAATGGTGTTTTCCGAGAATATTTGGACAAGTTTGTCATTGTATTTTTGGATGAAATCCTTGTATATTCCAAGACAGAGGAAGATCACAAGCAACACTTGAGGATGGTATTATAGGTTCTAAGAGAGCACCAATTGTTTGATAAGTTGCGAAAGTGCTAATTTTTCCAAAATCAAATCCACTATTTGGGACATATAATATCTAAAGAGGGAATAACAGTAGACCCTGAAAATATTGAAGCTGTTAAAGGGTGGGAAACACCTAAGAATGTGACAGAAGTCAGATCCTTCACGGGTCTAGATGGATATTAGAGTAGATTCATTGCAGGATTTTCGAGGATTTCTCACCCAATCACTTCCTTGCAAAGAAAAAGGGTAAAATTTCAATGGACATAAGAATGTGAAACGAGATTCCAATAATTGAAGAAACTGTTAACCAGTGCTCCAATTCTAAAGATTGCATATCCAGATGAAGAATTCGTGGTTTGCACAGACACATGAAAAGAAGGAATGGGTGGAGTCCTTAGCCATAATGGGTTTGTGATATGTTTTGAATCCAGTAAATTGAAAGAGCATGAAATGATCTATGCCACTCAGGATTTGGAGTTGGCATCCATAGTACACACTTTAAAGAAATGGAGACACTATCTCATGGGAAAGAGGTTTGAGCTGAGAACAAACCATAATGGTCTGAAATATTTTTTTGATCAGCCTACTTTAAATTCCAGGAAAAGCAGATGGTTGGGATTCCTCTATGAGTATGACTTTGATATCAAGAACATAAAAGGAAAGGAGAACAAAGTGGTTGATTCACTCAGCAAGAGAGTGCATGAAATACATGCTACATCCATCGGCATGTATCAAACCAATCTTAAAGAAATAATTTTGGAGGCTGCAAAAGCATATATGCAGTACATGGAAATGATAACAAAGTTACAACAAGGTAAGATGCTATAGAAAATAGAAGATTATAGATTGGAAGTTGATGGAATACTTGTTGGCATGTTTTACAGGTAGCGTTTGCTTATCATTGATGGAAATATCAGAGTATGCAGCGAAGGTAAAACAAGGACAAAGTAAGCTTAGGAGGAATTAGCATAGAGTTGAACGCAGTGCATAGGTGCACACCAGGAATGAGGTTAACTCATTGCCAAAGCTCAAGAGAGATAGCGTACTCAGAATCTCAGGAGGATCAAAGGTCGAGGCCCTTGACACTTAAAAATTCTTCCAAGTAAGGAGGATGTGTAATCTCAGGAGGAGAAGCGTCAGTGATCATTGGATCCCATCCTGAATTCCCGATGGCCGTCAGATCTGAATGCAGACAAAAAGAACGTGCAGAAGAGGAGGACAGATCTCAGGCGTTAGATCCGAGCGCAGGGTCCGACTGTCGTTGGATCAAGGAGAACCTGCACGTTCTTTAAAGTGCAAGGAGTAGCGGGCTCACAAAATCTTGAAAGAAGGAGGACTGTCCATCTTCAGGCAGGACACGTGGACACAAATCAACATTTCGTTGACTGGAAAGTCAAAGGAATGAAATGTTCCAACCCTTCAACTCGCAAAATCGTGATATGCGAAACCACGATATAATCTCGATAGTTGGATCGAGGACAAATATGGATCGTTGATCAGGCACAACGAAGGCTCGTGGAGTTGCGAAGTCTCGATAAAATCTTGATCGTTTATCCAAGAGGGACGCGTGGTAGAAGATCAAAGCATGTCAAAGACTCCATTTCGGAGTTTCGTGAATCGCGACTTGGAGAGGCAAGAAACAGTACCACAAGAATGCCGAAATCGCGATGTGCGAAATCATGAAATGATCTGAGCCATTAGATCAAGTGTTGATCAGGACCGTTGATCCCACGCCATTTCTGGGTTTCGCGAATCACGACTTAGAGAGGCAAGAAACAATACCACAGGAATGCTGAAATCGCGAAATGCAAAATAGCGAAATGATCCTAGCCATTGGATCAAGGTGTGATCTGGGCTGTCAGATCTAGGAGGTAAATATGGAAGACCACGTCAGAAAGGACAGTCATGGACCGTCAAATCAAGGGTCGATCTGGACCGTCGATCCAACTCGATTTCGAAGTTTCGCGGATTGGGAGTTGGAGATGTAAAAGAACATTCACCACAGGAATGCCGAAATCGTGATATGCGAAGTCGCGATTTAATCGCAGCCGTCAGATCAAGGTGTGATTTGGACCGTTGATCCGACTCCATTTCGGAGTTTCGCGAATCGCGACTTGGAGAGGCGAGAAACATAACCACATGAGTCTTGAAATGCTGAAACGCAAAATTGCAAAATAATTTAGGCTTGTGGTCTCAGCCAATGATCACACCATTGAAGAGATGAAGAGAAGAGTACGTGCAGAAAAGCTCCATTTCGGAGTTTCGGGGATCGTGACATGGAGTGTCGAGACACTTGGCCACAGGAATGCCGAAATTCCAAAATGCGAAATAAAGGCAAGTTTAATGAAGATCATTCAACGATGCAGATGAAACTGAAGGAGATCGGAGGGATATTGTTGCACGACACAGTAAAACTTCCAGAAACTAATGATGATTTCTACCAGAGGATTCGAAGAGACCTCTGTGTGATTGCCAGAGAAGATGAAGAGTCTCAACTGCCAGAGAGGCTGAGGAATCTCAGCAGAAAACCCAATGATACTGGACGCGTGGTGGGAACCACCAGAGAAGCTGAATAGTTGCGATGATCAGGCAGATCACTTGAGAGGTGGAGGATGTTGGAAGATTGGTTGTTGTCATTGATGTCAACCCTAGTCATGGGTTTTGGACCGCAAGATCGATAAAGGCATTTGGACATGAAGGAAAATGCACATGCATATACAACACCCATGAATGGATAGTATACATCATACTGTTTCTGGTGGTATGTGGCATGTCACATGGATCCTCATGGTTGAGGAGAAATGAATTTTTGAAGATGACAAAGTGAA
>ML795003.1:290867-308015 GCA_009831015.1 Picea engelmannii | reverse complement strand
GTGCTCTCAACAAGTTGTAGCTTGCAAAAACAGAGGTTGTAGCCTCACAATGAGTTGGTTCTCATATGTATGATAATGTAAAGAATGTAAATAATACTTATCATATAAAGAAGAAGAGGTTTTTACCCTGTATGGGTTTCCTCAGGAAATGTTTGTCTCTGTGTTTCTCATATATGTGACTGATGCTGAATGTTCCATTTTTTATTTCCCTGCATTATTGTGATCATCATTGAGTGCCTTGTAAAGATTTTAAAATAAGCATTATTGTTTAAGAACGATAACAACTAATTCACCCCCCCCCCTCTCAATTGTCCAACAATACTCTTGTATAGGAACATAATTTATGTATCCAGTTCTCACGAATTGAGGAGTATGATATTGAAAGAGATGTATAATGTGCCTTATGTTGGGAACCTTGGATATCAGAAAATAGTGGCAGCAATCAAGAGCCATTACTATTGGCCAGGCATGAAGAAAGAAATTGTAGAATACATCACCAGATGTATGGAGTGTCAAAGGGTCAAAGTTGAGCATAGACACCCATCTGGGTCCCTACAACCATTACCCATTCCTGAGTGGAACTGGGAAGTGGTGGCAATGGATTTCATCATAGGATTACCCAAAACAAACAAGAAACATGATGCCATCATAGTGGTGGTGGATAAGCTTACGAAGGTTGCCCATTTTACTCCATTGAAGACTAGTCACACGACATCTACTGTTGTTGATATTTATATGAGGAAAATAACACGATTGCATGGTATTCCCAAGACAAATGTGTCTGACAAATACCCAAAATTTACCTCAAAGTTTTAGAGAGGATTATTCAAGGGGTTCATAACGAACCTGAACTTGAACAAAACTTACCATCCTGAGTCTGATGGATAAACATAAAGAGTAAATCATGTGATAGAAGATATGTTCAGAATGTATGTGATGGAAAAACCATCCAGATGGTAAGACTACCTACACTTGGTAGAGTTTTCTTACAACAATGGGTACCAAGCATCATTGAAGATGAGCCCATTTGAGGCACTTTATGGTAGAAAGTGAAACACACCAATAAGTTGGGATGCCCCAACTGATAGAGAAATAATTGAGCCAGAGTTTCTCAGGGAAATGGAAGAGCAATTGATAAAGATAAAGAAAATTTGAAGGCTTCCCAAGACAGGCATAAAATCTATTCTAACAAAGGAATAACCCACAGGGAGTTTAAAGTAGGTGATCATGTTTTATTGAAGGTGAAAGCCAACAAAATTTCCCTGAAGCTGGGAAACTTTTCCAAGTTGGCAACCAGATATTGTGGACCATTTGAAATTCTTGAAAGGATTGGACTAGTATCTTATATGCTTGCATTTCCTGCATGCATGACTATTCATAATGTATTTCATGTCTCATTTCTCAACAAATATATACCTGAATCTAATCATGTGATTGATTGGAATGTGATTCAGGTGGAGCAAGAAGGTGCTTTACAAGTGCATCCGATACTCATACTAGACTGGAAGAGCAAGAAACTCCAGAATCGAGCCATAGGGCTTGTAAAGGTCCAGTGGACGTGGTACGGTCCCAAGGATGCAACATGGGAGCATGAAGGTGCTATGAGGGCATAATACCCACATCTTTTTGAAGATTTTGGAAATCTTGTTGATGTTGTGTAATTAAGTTGCACTGAGGACAATTCAAAAATAAAGGGAGGGGATTGTAATACCCCAAGGACGAGCCTTGGTTGTAATTATGAATGTAACATATTTTATATGCTGGTGAGCCAAGTATTTATAAGCTGGTAGGCTTATGTGTTGATTAGCCCGGGAGCCTAGATGTTAAAGGCTAGGAGCCTATTTTGTACATGTAAATATTCATATTATTAATATAACAACATTGTTGCGTGTAGACCGACCACGAAGAAAGAGTATGGGGGATTGAACTCCACTAGGTTGGGCAAGGGAGGAGGCTAAGATATTGAGGAAAAAGGGCTAAGATTAAGAGCCTAATATAATAATAGATTATTATTCTAAAAGTTGTAAAGATGGTATTAATGTTGGATTACTTAGAGGGGGGAGGGGTGAATCAGTAATAGAGAGATCTAATCCTTTTTCACCATAAAATGCAAGTGTTATATCAATGTAGCATTATCATCCAATAGTTTCACAGTAAATAAAGAATGAACAAATGAGAAATCACACATACACAGTACACCCGTGTTTTACGTGGAAACCCAAAGTGGGAGAAAACCACATAATGTTTTTTCTTATATGTCTTTAAGAATTACATTCATTGTAAGCACCAAATTCCTTTGTTTTCCAGCTGCAACTGAAAAGAGGCTCCACCCCCCTAGTTTCTCAGGCCACAACCTAAGGGAAGCTCCAACTCCCCAATTCTTTGGCTACAACTAGAAGGAGGCTACAACCCCCTATGTTCTCTGGATACAACCGGAAGGTGGCTACAACCACATGTATTATCCCTGTCCAACCGCCTTGACGTGTAAGTAGAATGATGGAACCACTGTCACATTATCTGAGATATACTGTTGTAAACCTGTACCAATCAACCTGCACCAAACAACCTGTACCGATAACCTGAACCTTGCATCAACCATGCATCAACCTGTACCTAAACCTGTAACCAACCTATACCATAAACAAGTGCATCAACCATGCACCAACTTGTACCAAACAAACTGTAGTCAACATGTACCATAAAAAAGTGCATCAACCATGCACCAACCTGTACCTCAACCTATACCATGAACAAGTGCATCAACCATGCACCAAACCTGTACAAATAACATGTCACAAAAACTTGTCCAAACAACCTATCACAACAACCTATCTCATTAATATTATCAACCAAATCATATCTACTCACCAAGATAAATCACCAAGACAAATCACCAAGACAAATCTCAAAGATGTGCATCAACCAAGCATAACACAACAACTCATAATCATGACCAAGATCAATATGTGTTTGTAATAATATACCGATACAAGTATGCTACATCATCCATAAACCATGTGTCAACAATACTCCTAACAAGTGCCTCCAACCATGTACCAAGTATGTATCAATCATGTATCAACTACTCATCAACTATGACTCATCAATATGTACCAACATCATCAACTATACACCTCATGTATGTGCCAACATATCAACTACTTGTCTCAACCATGTACCCAACACGTACCTCAACCAAAATACCTCATCAATTTCATCATCCAAATCTGATTTGTAACTCTGTAATAGACCTGGTGTATATGATCACATATGTGCAAACCTTCCTTAACTTTAACAACAAGAGACTAGCATTTTCATCAAACTTTTCTTTAGTCTCACATGACTAGTTTTGGATTAGTCAACAACCCTAACTTGAAATAATCATAACTATGTACCTGTAATGAATAAATATCTAAAAATAGTACAGAATGTTCTTTAGTGTGTTTTATGCAATTCCTCTAGGTTTCACTACTTGGAACCTCTTAGAAAAGGAGTTATATAAAAAATGGCATACCTTGTTGAATTTTGGCTTCTTCTAGAGAGCGAACTTGTAGAGTGTGCCCCGAACAAAATATTTGTTGTATGGATATGAAAGTTTTACACCAAATAATAAACACTGCACTCTAACCAAAATATTTTTTCTTATTTAATTTGGATCTGTTATGAAGAAGTTATGACATTTTTACCTGAAGCACTTGTTTTAGACTAGTTTCAGGACTAGCCACAAACCCTATTTTCCACGGAGTGTAAATCCAAAACTACAACGACCCACAAGATGAAATTCATACCACAACTACTTGGATATGTTTTCTCAATGGCCTATCAATTTCATGGTCTGAATCATTCTATAAAAAACGTTATTGGGAAAATGGTGAGATGACCTGTAAATAACATACCGTAGAAAGCATCATCAAAAGAATTTATCCTCCCTTGAATTTCGTCCTTCTTTAATTCACCTTCTCTCTGAAATTAGACTTAGATATTCTTTGGTTACCTCAGTCATCTGTAGATATTCAATATTCTCAAGTGTGATATAAAATGAGAGAGCCTTGCCTCTTATTTATACTTTCATGTAGCTTCCTCAAGGGGTTACCTTTTAACCATCTTAACCAACTTTCCTTATTTTAGGGTTAACCAACTTCTAACCACTTGTCCAATTAGTAATTTATCGATTAAATTAATTATTTAAATAATTTATTTTGTATCCACTTTGACTTATAGTACACTCATCACTTCACTTTAACTCAAGGGGTTACCTTCTAACCATCTTAAACCACTTTTCTTATTTTAGGGCTAACCCACTTCTAACCACTTGTCAACTTAATAGTTTCTCCATTAACTTTATTATTTAAATAATTTATTTTGTATTCACTTTGAATTATAATACACTCATCAATTCACTTTATTATTTACCTTCTAAAAATATCTTAAACCACTTTGACTACTTTGACCTTTTGGGGCTTCTAGCTGACTCACGAGGGTTCTCCAACTTCACATGGCCATAACTCGATAACCGTGAGGAGTTGTGTGAAGTTACACATACCAATGGAAATGGCATGACATGTAATATCCATATAGAATATTATTACCTGCAAATATATAAAAAATCATACCGTTATCCATCAAACCAACTTGGGTCCATTACCCAAACCTGGTTTCTCCAACTTCACATGGCCATAACTCTCTAACCATGAGGAGTTATGTGATGTTCCACATACCACTGGAAATGGAATGACATGCAATATCTATATAGAATAGTCTTACCTTCAAATATATTAAAACTCATACCATTATACATGAAACAACTTTGGGTCCATACCCAAACCTTTGTGCTACCGAACTTTCTCCAAGGGTTGACATCGATCACTAAGGGTTGAAATCAATCTAAAATATCAATTTCCATGGTTGAAATCAATGAAAACAAAAAATACATACCAACTCTCCATCAATCTAAGCCAACTATTTGACAATACCCCCCTTTGGCATTGATGACAACAACAACATTGATGGAAACACATAGTCATGATAACATTCATGCTTATAATCCTCATCAATGTTTTTATATCTCTGCCTTTGACATCAATGGAAACGGGTATCTCCCTTTGGGGCTTCTCCCTCTGACTGAACTCTCCTTACGATGCTCCCCCTGTCTACATGCCTCTGTGCTCTCTCTCCAAGCATTTCTATCCTGCATCTGATAAATCTCTCCCCCTTTTTCATCAATGGAAAATGTATCTTTCCATCTGGGGCTACTCCCCCTAACTGAACTATCCTTGGGGATACTCCCCCTGACTGAACTCTTCCTGAAACTGATCTCCCAACTTGAATTGTCCTATTTATGGTGCTTCCTCGTGTACATCTAAGAAATATAAGATAAACATTCAAAAGCATTCATTTTGGAGTAGAAATAACTCCGAGTCTCTGGAGAAGATACTCAAAGGCTTCCCGTTGAAATGGTTTTGTAAATAGGTCTTCCACTTGTTCTTTTGTGCCCACATAGTCAACTCTGATGTTATTTTCTGCAACTTGTTCCCATAGAAAGTGATACTTGATTGGAATGTTCTTCGTCTTGGAGTGCATCATCGGGTTCTTTGAAATACTAATGGTGCTTGTATTATCACAATATATTAGAATGGGCTCATCATACTCAACCTGTATATCTATCAGAGTTTGTTTCATCCATAGAACCTGTGTACAACATGATGTTGTTGCAATATACTCTGCCTTGATTGTAGATAAAGATATTGATGATTGTTTCTTTCTTAACCATGATACTAACCACTCACCCAAGTAGAACGTTGCTCCACGGGTGCTTCATCGGTCATCAATGCAACTTGCCCAATCTGCATCTGTGCAGAAAATAAGTGATAGATACTTTCCTTTTGGATACCATAATCCAAACTCTTTTGTTCCTTTGAGATATCTAAAAATCCTTTTCACTGCCAATACATGTGATTCCTTTGGTGCTTCTTGAAATCGTGCCACCTGTCTAACTTCCTCCATTACATCTGGTCTGGATGTTTTCACATATAGTAAGCTACCAATCATTGACCTGTATTTCCTTTGGTATGTAGACTTTGAATCATCATCTTTTCTCAACTTGCAATTGGTTTTCATAGGAGTGGTAACTAGTTTGCAATATTCCATTCCGAACCTCTTTAGCATTTCTCTGATATACTTAGTTTGAGAAATAAATATTCCTTGGTTTCTTTGACATATCTGAAGACCTAGAAAGGAGGATAGTTCTCCAAGTAATGACATTTCAAATTCATTCTGCATATCCTTTGCAAATTTCTGGCTTAACCTGTCATTAGTAATTCCAAAAACAACATCATCAACATAAATTTCAATTAATAAAATACTACCTTGAGTTACCTTGATGTAGAGGTTGTTGTATGCGCTTCCTTTCCATAGTTCGTAGGGAGTTTTGTCATTGTTGGTTCTGAGCATTACTTTGTTTTGAATGTGAACTGTTGTATGCACTGCATATGTCCAAAAAATATCTGTCAAATTGGAATCCATTAGCATTGTTCGAGCCATTTACCGTGTAATTATCATCCATTATGATAATGTTCCTTTGTCTCTGAACCAATCTTTGAACCAGTCTCTGAACCAATATATGAATCCATTCTCTCATCCACTGTCATATATCTATCCAAACCTGCTAAGTGTTCTTACGAATACATCTCTGTCCATACTGTCCAAGACTGTACTTGTGCAACTGTCCATAATGCTGACCTATTTATCACTATATTATCATAAATTCCATAATTCTTACCCATTTATCACTATATTATCATGAAGTCCATAATGTTAACCCATTTATCACTATACTATATTGTCCATAAGGGAGAGGAATGAGTTCCAAGTGGGGGGAACGTGCTCCTGGAGAGCCAAGTGTCATCCAAAACACATGAATATTTATGGGGGGGCATTCTCACCATTCTCACCATTCTCACCATGCTGGACATCCGTTACCCAGATTGACCAACGCACCCAACAAGCACACATTAACCTTGAAACGCCATTGTGGAATTCTTGAAACACCCATAATCTCTGCAACAAGATGAATTGATACCCTCGTTGCACCTGTACTCTGGGGGTTTCCTGCGTATTGTCCTATCAGTATCGTTCCCCATGTCTAGTTTCTATTGTTTCCATCACCATGCTCGTGTGTTGAGGAGAGGGAGTGAAGAAGCGGGTTTTCAGGCCCATGGATAGAAGAAGAAGGTTGTCAGGCCTATGAGCAACTCTCTCCAGGTGAGAGAGTGTGCTGAGGAAGTGAGTTCTCTGAGAATTCCTGATCTGACCTGTTGGTAAAGCCCCGGAAAGGGAGGTGTAGCAACCAATGGACTGTGTGACAGTGAAGGTGTACACTCCTAGGTTGGGAAAGGCATGTGGGGAATGAGAGTCTGTGAGATGTGGGTGTAAGTGTCTCCTTGGAGGAAATCCTTCCTATTGTACTGTGAAACTTCGTATTGTCCCTTCCTAGTCTAGGAATTCCTCACTCGGTGGATTTTAGTCCTAGCTCGGGGGTGACCCTATTTAGAGTGAGGAGCAGTGTGGTCTACGGTTGGGAGGTTCGTGGAAGGTCTACACATAGTTGGTGTACTCCAATTAAGAGATAAGTATCATTTATGTGCTTAGTGGTTAAATGATGTATTTTAGTGCCTATATGTGATTCTTGTAATAATATCATGTGTTTCACTGCATTTATGTTTTCATGTTATATCGATTTATTTTTATTAAGTTCATATGTGATTTATTCCGCAAAGATATCCATTTTCCATTGCCCAACAGATCTATGTCTGGGCATGGGAAATTTTTAATTACCTATAACAGAGCTTTAGACTACGTGTGTTTGAGGTACCATGGCCCGACCTGGGTGGTTGAGGATGTTACAAAATGGTATCAGAGCGTTATCTAGAGTATGATGACTAACCTATTGGTGGCCGATGATGTTACATGGGTAATAGATGGTTTACAATCCCCCATTCCAAAATTATTTAATATTTCCAAAACATACTTAGTTTGTGAAATAAAAATACTTCTTTCTTATTGCAATAATTCAAATCCTAGATAGTAATGGAGGAAACCCAAATCTGTCATTTCAAAACCTGTTAGAATTTATTTCTTTACTAGAGAGATGGTCATTGTTATTACATGTTATGAGAAAATCATCGACATACATTACCAAAATGATCAAATTGTTTCCTTGAAATCGAATATACAAAGTGTCATTTGACTCACTTCGAAGAAAACCAACATTCTATAGGTAGGAATCCATTTTAGCGTACCAAGCTCTAGGTGCTTGTTTCAACCCATACAATGCCTTAACCAATTTACAAAATTTCTTTTCTTGTTCTGAAATTTCAAAACTTGGGGGTTGGAGCATATATACATCCTCATGTAGATCTCCATTCAGAAAGAAACTTTTCACGTCCATTTGGTGCACTTTCCATCCATTTTGTGCAGTCAAAGCCAATACAACCCTGATAGTGTTCCACTTGGTTGTTGGAGCGAATGTTTCTTCGTAATCAATACCTTCTTTATGAGAAAATCCCTTTGCGACCAATATTTACTTACACTTATCTATTTCTCCATTTGACTTATATTTTATCATGTAAACCCACTTACAACCACTAGGTTTAACATCCTTTGGACACTCTACTATTTTCCAAGTCTAGTTTTTAATTACTCCATCATATTCACTCTGCATTGCCTGCCTCCATTCATCATATTCAACTACCTCTACAAAAGTAGATGGCTCGATAGCAGTAAGAGCATAATTAAGAGAACCTAAGTTCTGTTGACTCCTTATACCTATTTTTTTTTTCGTCAGACTTAACAGCCTTAAGTACTTGAGTTTCCCACTTTGGAGTCTTGTGTGCAACTACAGATGGCGATAAGTTACCATCCAAAGAACCATTATCAATGTTAACTTGAGTTGAATCTTCTTGGGAAGAACTTGTTGATTCTTCACCTTCCACCTGTCCATTTGATGTCTAAGGTGTCTCAAACCATTGATCATCCTTTGATTTATTTTTGTATTTGAATCGTTGTTGTTCCTTAGCCATTTTTTTCTCTAATTGACTAAGTTGTTTTTCAATTTCGTCTGCACTTAGACTTTCAGTTTCATTAAAAAAAAACATCCCTTCTAGAAATTGTTTTTCTTCCTAATAAGACTCGATATCCCTTTTTCTGTTCAGAATACCCGTCAAGAATGCATTTCATGCTCCTGGAATATAATTTCGTTATTTTTTCTTTTAGAATAATTACATAAAAAACTGATCCAAAAACTCTAGGATGCTTTATCATGGGATTAATCTTATACCAAGCTTCATAAGGACTCATGTCTTCTAAATATGAAGAATGAGACCAATTTATCAAGTAGATTGTTATATGTACTACCTCAACCCAATAACTTGAGCTGACCCTTTGAAGAACATTATTGATTTGGCCATGCCCATCATTGTTTGATTCATATGTTCAATTACTCCATTTTTTTGAGGAGTAACAGAGTTAGTTAATTGTCTTTTGATTCCTTTTCCTGGAAATATGCATTGAATTCACTAGAAGTGAATTCTCCCCCATTATTCGTACACAAAGTGGTGATTTTCTCTCCTGTTGCAGTTTCAACCAAGTTCTTAAATGAATGAAACTGTTTTAAAGCTTCTAATTTATCCTCTAAAAAATACACCCAAACCATTCTGTTGAAGTCATCAATAAATAATAAAAAATACTTCCTTCCTCCAAGTGAAGTATCCAAAGGTCCACAAATATCACTGTGAACAAGTTGTAATCTCTTTTTTTCCCTCCAAGAACTTGTGGGAAATGGTAACCTTCTCTGTTTTCCATAAATGCAAGTTTGGAATCTTTCATTTTCCTTTCGGAATGTGGGAAATTAATTTACCATTCCTTGTTGTTTAATTTGAACAAGACTATTATCATTTAAGTGTCCAAAACGAACATGCCATAAATGAATGGGTGTAATACACGTCTCCACTGATCCTGCGAAATCCTGCTTTCTCAGAATAAATGTGCCTTTCAATATAAGAAGTTTACCATCCCCTTATCCTATCATAAACATTTTATAGTTGTCCTTTATTGAGTTGACGTTGATAACTCTATCTTCAATAACAATTTGATGTCCAGACTGACGGATCAGAATTAAAGACAACAAAGTCTTCTTAAAAGAAGGAACATACCAAACATTTGAGATTATACTTTCTCCAATTCTTGGTAAAAACACTTCAATTGAACGTTTTCCCTATGGTATATGATTGGTGTCATCTGCTAGAAATACTGAATTCAAATTACAATATTGATAAATTCAAAAGAAATATTTTATGTACGTCATATGATGAGTTGCGCCAATATCCATAATCTAGGAATCCTCAAAATAATTTATGAAAGAGTTTTATTTTTCTGTCTGTTAGAGTGTTGTATAAACATACTCATAGTTTTCATTTTCATCTGTAGTTGCATATTGTGCTGAAGAAGATTCTTTATATTTAGGTAACTTCTCATAAGGAATGCGGCAATCAGAGGCATAATGTCCAACCTTATTACAACAAAAACAAGTTACTGATGTTTTCTTGCCTCTTCCTCTTCCAGAAGATTGTGATTGATGGTCTTATTCTTTGAAATCTTTCTTTGGCCAGGAAATATTACCTTTTCCTATGCCTTTGCCTCTACCTCTACCTATGCCTCTTCCTCTGCTTGAATATTGAAAAGAATTTTGTTCCTTTTTATGTTCACTACCTTTACTAGTAGAAGTACCTTTGTTAGTGGTGTTTTTACTTGTGGTTGCAAGAAAAAAATATTCACTTGATTGGCGTTTCTTACCAAAAGTTTTGTCATGCACAAAAATGAACTCACACAGTTTATCAAATGTAATATTATCCAACTTATTTGTTCATTTCAATGTTTCCAGGAAATTCTTATATGTATCTGGAAAACCTGAGATCAATATTGTGACCATCATGCTATATTCAATCTTAGAAAAACCAGCTTTTGAAATTTCTTTCTTAATATTTTTGAGTCGTGAAATATACTCCATTGAAGAACATATGACCCACACTAAGAGAGGGGGGGGGGGTGAATTAGTGTGTGAACTGTTCTAACTTTTTCTTCTTTCAAGTTACCATTTAAAACAAAATTGAATAGATTAATAACAATCAAATCATAATCACAATGGACATAGAGACACCAGATGTCATATTGTAGAGATTTGAAATGTTGGAAGTCACGAAGACCCGAAAGGCAAAGTGCCGAAATTCTGTCAACCGTTCATCCCATCAGAAGATCGAATCGTAACCATTGATTTAATAAAGTTCTCAAACACTTGTTTGTATTAGCATCTGGTTACCGCTGATGGTCATATGATATAAGAGTTTTTAAAAGGAAACTGTTATACGTTGCTATATTCGGTAAGCCTATGGTTCTGTAACACACGGTCATATTTGATGGTTTGAAGGAAGAAACTCCATAGAATCTGGTCTCTGTGAACTAAATCCTTTCACTGCTAAATCCGACGGATATGACTTAATCAAGCATTAAGATGGATGGCCACCATTTACTCCGGGTCTTTCGACTTCGGATATTTCAGATCTCAACACCTTATTTCCTCCGAACGTAATTTATTTCTAAGCTGACAAATGACTAACACATGTCCCTCTCTTGATCAGTGGTCGAGAATACTCTCGAAGCGATCTTTCATATCAGACGACTTATGTCTATTTCGGGACTTTAACGTTTGGGACTTCGGAGTTTTCGAATAAACGTTGCTCCATTTTCCTCCAGAGTGATCACTTTCTGTGTGAGTCATCAATGATGGAGACCGCTTGTTGTCGGTTAACATTTCCAATTACACTATCCTTCCACTGAGTATATCGACGGTCGAGGACGCTCGCGAAGTGATCTTTCAGATCAGACATCTCGTATCCACTTCGGGTATCTGACATTCGGGACTTCGGGACATTGGGTGAGTGCAGTGGTAAAAAATCTCAAAGAAAAAATCCTGGAGTGACGTAATTGCTTACATCACTTGATGACGAGTCACAATCCGAGTTGCTGCCATGTGTCACTCGGATTTGTGATTTTCATGTACCCGAAATGATGAATAAACTTGACACTTGTCAGTGTCTGATTGCGCCACATGTCAATGATGATGTAGTATTGATGACGTGGATCCTCATGTGGCACATGCTCTTCTCCTGGATCTAACGACTATCCTAAATCATGGTGTATTCTTAGATCGATGACTGAGAGAAACTTTGGGTCTTCGTCCTTTTGGGACTTCGTAACTTTTGACATTTGAAACTCCCAAAGAAATTCTTCTGGAGTGATGTAACTCACTTACGTCACTTGTTGACATGGCACGAGTCAATTTCCTTTTGACACTTGTCATCTTCTGATTATTCCATGTGTACTTGCTAACGTGGTCTTCCACATGTCCTTTTTGACGAGGTTTGCTGACATGGATCTCCCACATGTCCTTTCTAACGAGGTTCGTTGTTATCAGACAAATCGGTAGGTGCGAACATTAACAGACCTCCCTAGATCCACCTGGATCTAAAACAAAACAAGACATGACACTACTCTTTCCCTACGTTGCATGGATGATTTTAGGGGTTAAATTTCGCTCATGGGCTAATTTTCCATGTTTTTTCCCAAAAACGTATTCGCTTTTATAAAAATGATTCGCCCAAATTCTAAAGGAAAAAATGATTTTACCTTAAAAATTGCCAAAATTTTATATAAACTATATAAAATCCTTATAAATTTGAATATTTTTACAAAACTATTGCCAAACATTTATAGTTGGCATATGAAGGATTAGTAAGATTCGCCAAGGTTTCTAAATTCAAAAAAAAAATT
Organism: Picea engelmannii; assembly: GCA_009831015.1. Lineage (NCBI taxonomy): Eukaryota > Viridiplantae > Streptophyta > Pinopsida > Pinales > Pinaceae > Picea > Picea engelmannii. The sequence goes on along the minus strand of ML795003.1, from coordinate 295,133 downwards.
CCATCCTTAAAATCATCCCTGCTAAGTTGTAATCATTGAATCTACTAGTGGAGAGGAACAAGTGACATACCTTTAGATCGCTTCCTTAAGTCTCTGTTGTTCCCACTTCGCTTCGGTGATCTCGTGCAATCAAGTCCAAGACAACACAAACCAACCAAAGTGAAGATAACAAAGTATATTCAATGTCAACCTATGCATATGATCAAGGAGTTACACAATAAAATAATAGTGATTTTATGGGAAAGGGACATGCCTCTGTATCATATTAAATGAAAGTAGAAGATTACAACCTGATCGCCTTGATGTCGCAAGCTTCCTTTCAGTAACCCTTGGTTCCAACACACACACTTTCTCTACAATCGCATGAAGAAGATCTGACACAACTTGATAGGCCTAATAGGGTCTTCAAGCTTCTATTCCAACAGAGTTCCTCACATAATCTTTTCACCAATTCTTCATTCAATCTTGCTTAACCTTTTCCATGAGAAACCTTTCAATATATAGGATAAGGAGAGATGGTTACTATTGTTCCAGAGTCTGTACTTAAGGCTTAGAAAGTACAGTGTCTAGGCATCCGAAAGTGAGTAAATGATAAAAAAGGGAAAAATCAATCTTCGAAAAAGAAAGCTAAGGCTGATTTCTAAGTTGTATTTGCCTCGCTTCCCAAAGTTCCTGGATGCTTATATCCCAATCAATTGCAGCCCATGAACGTTCGAGTTCTACTCGGGTGGTGGTTGTTTTAAGTAAAGTGTCAAAAAGGTTTAAAGTGATGCTGGTTTGATCAGACAATCCAGGTTCAATATTGGGATGTCTTGTTACAGGAACAGTCATAGAGGAACAGGAAAAATTAAAGGAAAGTTCAAGGTTTTTAATGATGTCTCAATTTTGATCGTATAAAAGAGAACTTTTGATTCCGATATCAAAGATAGAATGAAAACCAAAGGCCTTTTCCCGTAACTGAGTTATATTTTAAATAAATTGTGTATGAAATGTGAGAAAAACATTAAGTTGTCTATAATGTGAGGCTTCTATCAAGGGAGAATATCACCCTGTAAACAGAAGAAGAAAAAGACAGGAGAAAGTTGATGAAGCATAAAATATAGAGATCTAAAAAGTTTGTAGGTCTTGTACCTGCTGATAGCCGATACAGAAGAAAAAATGCAAACGATTAGAATACTAAAACCATTGGTCACCACAGTAGAAGTTGTACTAAATCGCAGCTAAACATTCATCATACATATATATACGAAATGGAATTTAAGACAAGGTAACGGAGAAAATAAAACTCATAACACAATCTTGACGGAATCAGGAATCTTCGGATTACTTTGTATTAATTTTCAAAAGGAGAAAGTCTCTATTACAATCGGCCAAAAAGGTCCAACCCTGTTTCTTTCTTCAATGTGCATATTTATACAAACTTCTATACGCTAGAATCTCAATCGTTCCAGAGGTTTTCGGTTACAAAATAGGAGATTAAATGTTTCAATTCTTTGTCTTTGTCCCCTTTCGTGCAGATGGATCACCTTCCTTTCTTTGCTCTTCGAGTTATAAAAATAGAATAGGAAGACACTTGTCATTATTTGATACCGAAAACCTTCCCCTTTTCCCGCTCGGTGCAAGTGACGCACCTCTCCACCAACTGGGCTATCAACCTGGAAGGTTCTTCTTGATTATTTGCCTCAAAAGTGTAACAATCCTTCACTAATTGTGGCAACTTTCCTCCTACCTGTCGGCCTTCGGTGCTGATAGAACATAACTGTACACTTGGTTTTATTAGCCATTTATCCACTTGGAATTTATTCATTTGGGTTATCTGTGATATTTCAGCCAGCTCTCTTTCCTCGTTCTCCTTGATATTGAGTAGGTTCTTGGCTATATCGATCTGGCCCAGACTCCCAGTCCTACTTTCACTATCGAGACCCAACAAACTTCCATCTATCAAGATGAAAGTTTCTTCACAAGAGTTTCTTACCTCTTTAGCTCGTTGTCTGGCTTCTAATATATTACGCTCCCACGCCTTCAGCAAGATGTTACCTCTGGTCTGCTCTGGGATGGAGAGCTTGGAACTACTGCCCATTTCCTTTTTTGTCGTGGCTATAACAACCTCTTGGAAAGCGATCCGAGCTGCCCCAACTTCTCTTTCTCTCAAAGAGATATCTTCCAGTACTTGATTGATGATCTGACAGTTTTCTTGAATGGCTTCCACTTTAGCAAGTAAATCTTGGTGAGCTGTCGACACTCTTTTTCGGATTTCTATGGCTTGGGATTGGAATATCTCGATATCTATCACTTGTCTCTCTGTGAAATTTAATTTGGCCTGTAACTGCCCTATCAATTATTCTTGCTGAATTATCTGTGATTGGCTGGTCTGGGCCGTCTGCTGTGCTTGTTCGAGATCGAATTTGAGCCGCTTGATTTCCTTTTGATCAACTTCTCTAGCTTTCTCTATACCTGTGTTCACCTAATCTCTGGTAGTTGCCTCTACTGTAGTCAGCTTAGCCTCCAAAGTTTTGATCAAGCATTTTTTCCGCTTCAACTATTCTTTTAGGGACTCGACAGAATATTGGTTAGTTGTAGAAAAATTCCCCAACGTCCCTGCTATCTGCGTTGCAAATTCCTCTTTTTTCATGGCTTTTCCATCGGCTAGGATTTTGAATTTTTTGGCTACTGTGCCTGCTTCTTGATAAAGCTCTTGCTTCACAACGGCCTTTCTCTTCTTGTCGAAGAAAAATTCGTTCGGAGGCAACTCTTCCAAAGTAATGGGCCTTAATTCTTCGCCGAAAATCCATCCAGCGTCTGGGATCCCCTTTGTGGACTCTAGGGGAGTGACAAAAACGATGGGACTACCGATTTCCTTGGATGATTTCTTTGGGGTAATAGTCGGAGATGACTTGCCTGAAGTGTTGGGAATCTCGATTTCCTGTTTCGGGTCCTTGGTTAGCTTTTTCTTTCCCCTATTTTCCTTCTAGTCAAGTCCTGAATCTTTGGAGCCCTTGGCTTCCATTTGTTGTATATCTGCAGCCGGTGGGTTTTTACCCTGTAAGACAGGAGGAAGGAAACTCCACCGGTGTTCCTGGAATTTTAAAAAATTGGCCATATCTTCGGGTGACAGGGCTTGTATCCTCTCATAAAAGGAGTTATAGAAAAAATGGCATACCTTGTTGAATTCTGGCTTATTGTAGAGAGCGACCTTGTAGAGCGTGACCCGCAAAAAATATTTGATGAAATGATCTGAAACTGTTACAAAGAATACTAAAGACCGTACCCTGACCAACACATTTTGTCTCACTGAATTTGGATCTATTATGAAGAAGTTATGACGTTTTTACCCGAAACACCTGATTTTGACTAGTTTCAGGACTGGCCACAAACCCTATTTTCGACAGAGTGTAACTCCCAAAATAAAAAGACCCACAAGATGAATTTAAAACCACAGATACTTGGATATGTTTTCTCACTTACATAGCAATTTCATGATATGAATCATTATATAAAAAACGTTATAGCAAAAATGGTGAGATGACCTAAAAATAACATACCTTAGAAAGCACCATCAAAAGAATTTATCCTTCCTTGCATTTCGGCCTTCATTTCTTCACTTTCTTCAGAATTCCGGCTTAGATATCATTTGTATACCTTAGACACCTATAGATATTCAATATTCTCAAGTTTGATTCAAATGAGAGAGTCTTGCCTCTTATTTATACTCTCCAAGTAGCTTCCTTAAAAACATCTTCCAGGTCACTTGGCCCCACTTTCCTTATTTTATGGTTGGGTCCACTTCTAATTTCTCCATTAAAATTATTATTGAAACAATTTATTTTGTATTCACTTTGAATTATAATACAGTCATCACTTCACTTTATTATTTACCTTTTAAAATCTCTTAAACCACTTTGATTACTTTGACCTTTTGGGGCTTCTAGATGACATATGAGGGTCCTCCAACTTCGTAAGGCCATAACTCTCAAACCGTGAGGAGTTATGTGACATTCTGCATACCACTAAAAATGGCATGACATGTACTATCCATATAGAATATTATTATCTGAAAATATATCATAACTCATACCGTTACCCATCAAACAAACTTGGGTCCATTACCCAAACCTGGGGTCTTCAACTTCTCATGGCCATAACTCTCTAACCATGAGGAATTATGTGACATTCCACATACCACCGGAAATGACATGACAAGAACTATCCATCTAGGATATTTTCCCTGACAAATTCACTTTCCTTCATCTCATTATTCCACAATTA
>ML795003.1:272962-284113 GCA_009831015.1 Picea engelmannii | reverse complement strand
CATATTTACTTCTTATCAACCATGAAAAAACAATAATGAGTCATATTTACATCAAACACTATTGGGTCCATTACCCAAACCTTTGTGCTACGGGTCTTTCTTCAAGGGTTGACATCAATGACAACCAACCTTAATCAACAGGTTTGCCTAGCGATTTCGCGACAAACCAACCTATCTGGTATGAATAGTGGTAAAGCATACGGAGGAATAGAGGCACCGAAAACCTTGATGTATGAAAACTCCGCCTCTATGTACCAATCAGCCACGCTACTCAAGTTGGTGACAATGCTATTGGAAATCCTGGGCGATGGGTTACCGAAGATAGAGACATGCATCGGTACCATTACCCAGTTGAAAATATCGTATACAAATTTTGTGGCCTTATCCTCCCAAAGTTTTGAGTGATAGACATGGATAGGCTCAGCATTAGACAGAGTCCAGCTCCAGCTCATTAGAGGAAAAGGTGTCATGAAACAAATGGCATCCATGATGTAGGCGGACATGAAAAATGAGGCACCTTTCCCATTCGCCTTCTGTGCTCGATATTCGGTAATCCGACTGGTTAGAATGTCTGACAATAGTTTGGACCAGTTGAAGGAAAAACCTTCAGCAACTGTATGAATCAGAGGCACCCACGGGAGGAAAAAGTGTGCGGTTTCTCCTTTCCATACAACCTATAGGTCATCATTGTTATATATCTGAATTGTGGCTCCAAGGAAGAGATCGAATAAATTTTTTTACTATCTGCCCTGAAATTCGCAGGGTGTGAGACCCAATCCTTGATCAGATCAGAAAAGTTTCTGCCGTATTGCTCGCATTCCTTCTACTTGAAACCTTCCAGAAATTCTGCATTGTATGCAAAATTTGGTGTAGGTGATAGTTGATACATTGTCTGCAAATGTTCTGGTCAAAAAGTCCCAATTGTCACCTTCTACTCACTGATAATGGTTCTGGTTGGGATATCCACATGGTCTAATTCCCATCGGATCATGTCATAATAGGGAAGGAGCCATGGCCTTGCCGCTATCTTGTGCATCTCCGACTGAATGACGATTTTGTATTTTGTGGCCAAATCGTCCTTTTTTTTATCGCTGGAATCATCTGAATAGTCCACCAATTCGGGCTGAAGAATGTCGGAGATGTATGACCAAGTTCTGACAGTGTCAATGCTTCAGGGTGAAGTGTCGGAAACAGTATATGTGCCCTGACCGGAACTCTCAACAATCACCTTGGATGATTTTCGTGGAGCCATGATAGAGGGCTCTGTGCTTAGCTCTCCTGTAGTCAAAATGCAGATACATACAGAAGTTAGCCTCATGAAAAAATCTTCTTTGCGCAAAACATAAATGAAATTTGAAATAATGAAAGAAAGAACTCTTTATCCTAGCCATTTAAAACCCCGACGTCCTTGTGATAAGAACAGTCAAATCGTTTTTAAATAAATATTTAGTAGTAAAAGCAATATCCTTACCTGTCACTTCGCCGTATTCCACATAAATGCCATAAAAGTTTTACGGGTCGTAACACAAATCAACGCAAAAAAATTTAAAATTACCCCGTAGATGGTGCGTGTTAAAGTTTGTATTAATGCACTAATTAATCCGACTTAGCTCCTTTAATTAGGTTTTCTTTAATCTTTAATCTCCTTTTTCGACGTTCGCGGTATCGGGAGATTTCACTCATACCCTTTGAGCCCTTAAAACCCGAGATCGCGATGACGTGATCTAGTTAAACAAAAATGTAATCTAAATTAAGTTCTTAATTAATCCTTGTTTAACGAATATCGCGACTTCACGACTCGGATCTATGATGGTAAGGTTTTTGGTGAGAGTGATCGCCAAGACGTGAAACCTCGACAATACTTAACTAGGGTTTAACGGAACTTTACTCTCGGTGTTAACCTAGGTAAGCTTTCAAATTCGTTTCGCCACTTTGTGCATCGGGGCTTGTAAACCATGTGGCTTGTAACTCATGAAGCGCGATATCCCAAGGTACATAAAGTGAAAATCTTGTTTAATGATTAAAAAGTAGTGACTTAGGAATATAACGACCATCGCTACTTCGCATGTCGGGATTACTGAAGTTTTCAGTGGGTAAAGATCACGAAGTAAAAGACAAATTAAAGGCCAACCTTTGAATTTAAGAATTAAATTTAAACTAGTTGAAAAAGGAGGCTCCAACATAGGCTCCAACTAGGGATCCCGTATTCCTGTGAGATGGGAAGAACAGTAGACCATGTGCCTGTATTGGGTAAATGGAGTCATTGGCTTTATTCCTGCGAAACTTGTTTTTAGGAAGGGGATACAGAGGGAAGAAGAGATTTCATCTTTTACTTATGAAAATCTTTTCAAAACTCAGATGCTTTCTAAACTTAGTTGTAACCCCTTTCATGAATTTCTCCTTCTCGTTACTGAATTCAGGTCTTCCTTAAGACAATCAAAACAGTCCTAGGAAATCCAACAGATCTTGTGGCTTTTGGCTTGCATCAAACGAAGTAAATTACATGTTTTTAATCAGGGAGCCCTGTCTGAACTTGAGATGCAGATCCGGTTTCAAAAAAATTGGTTACTAGAGTAGAGTGAGATTCACGTATGACAGCCTTACATATATCTCAGATATTGCTTCACTACCAGTGAGCCTGTTCAGTACGCCAGTGAAGTTATCTGGCCCTTTTTTACTGAATTTCCTTTCACCACTTCGAAATATATTTATGCATTTAAATGTTGAGACGAGGGCAATCATTTCTAAATTTCCTTTCATCGTCTCCCTGGACTAGATGGGGGCAATCAAATATGAATTTCCTTTCACCATCTGTCTTATAATTTTCTTTTTAGAGCACGAAGTGGGGGAAATCAGTTTGTATAATGCATACGAGGGATGATATATGTGTAATATTTGCAGTAGAGGTCTGTCAACTTACTTTGATTACTTGGTACCAACCTTCTCTTGACTTTCAAAACACCTTAGCCCAGAGGGAAAATGGGAAATATTACTTCCAGGGGCCTTCCTTCGAGTAAGCCTCAGTCCTTAGAAAACTGTTAAAAAACCTAGAAGAGTTAGGATCAACCTACACATAACTATGTTTAGTAGGAGACTGAGGAGTTATGAGGATTGGCTTACTTTCTAAAATATGTTTTACAACTTCCAAAGCTAAAACCTAATCTCTTCCCCCTATGTATGAAAACTCGAAAAGATGCTTGGTTTTTTAGGAAGGTAAATCTGAAGACATAAAAAGGGTGACAGAAAGAGATCTGGAAACTGAAAAACAAGGTCATGGATTAAAACCGACTCTTGGAACCCCTTTCCAGAGATGCTTTACTTTCTCTGCTTATTTTAGCTACCCCCTATCTTTATCTAGGTGAAACTCTTAGGACCCAGAGTAAGGAGTTGTTATTTTAATTAACCAGTTAAGAAAAAACATCATATTTATGAGACCATCACGGCGCTTTAGAGACCTTAATTTTAAAAAATAAAACTCTCAGGAGTTCATACCTTTGCCATTACCATTTTGTTTTCTTTTAAAATAACGGAAAAATTTTTCTATCACCTGTTTTCGGTGAAATTATTCTCTGATATATGACTTTTTGTTTGCTCCATTCACTCAGTTGGGCTGCAAGATGGAATCCTGTAAGGGAACAACACGAAGAGTATCAGGGATTTTAAAAGAGTTGAATGTATTGAATATTTCGTATCTCTATTTCTACAAAAATCATTGACCTAATTAATTAGTGTTGAAAGTAGACTTACCAAAGAGAAATTATGAAATAGAAAGAAAACATAAACCGGTATATACAGTGGAAATTTTTGGGAACCAATTATTGCATATAATGTTTTAAATAACGCCCATTGACAGGGGCATTGAGGATTTTACCATCCATATTTTCTAATAAAAACAAATTTTTTCCTTCGAGAGATGTGACTTTGAACGATTCATACCATATATGCTCAAATTTACCATGTTTTTCTGAGTCTTCCTTCCTAGCATCCCATTTCAAGACCAAATCGTCGGGGAGAAACTCTCTGTCTTTTGCCTTCCTATCGAATAACGTTTTCATGTCGTCTTGGTATTTCTGCAACCTTTCGTCCTCTTCGACCTTGTGCTGTTGGACCTCAATCAACTGGTTTATCCTTCTTATGAAATGATTTGGTTCTTCTTTCTCATCTTGCCAAAGTTTCATTACGGGAAGAACTAGATTTATGGGTAATACCATGTCGGTCCCGTACACCATTTGGAAAGGAGAAGTGCCGATAGATTTTTTCGTGCCTATCTGATTCGCCCATAAAGCGTATTTCAAATGCACATGCCAAGATTTTTTGTTCTCGTTCAACACTTTCTTAATTACATTCATCGAACTCTTGTTTGAAGACTCGGCTAGTCCATTTCCTTAGGGGTAATATGCCATGGAATGACCGAGCACGATATTGTATTTTTGGAAAAAGCTGATCATGGCCATAGATTTAAAATCCTAGGCATTATCTGTGACTATCTTTTGAGGGCAGCTGAATCTAGACAAAATGTTCTCTTCTAGGAAATCTATTACCACTGAATTCGTTTCCCTTCTATTTGGAATAGCCTCCACCCATTTAGTGAAGTAATATGTGGCAGTCAGGATCCATTTGTGTTGAGCACTAGAATGGGGGTTAATTTCGCCTATAAAATCTAGTCCCCATTGCTGAAAAGGGGCTTCCGTTTTGACCGGAACCAATGGTAGCGCTAGGAGTTTATGCTTGCCTGCGAACAGTTGGCAAGGGTTACAAGCTCTGACTTTGGCATTGACGTCTGAGAAAAGTTTTGGCCAATAATACCCTGCCTTTAGGATCTTATAAGTTGTCGCCCTCCAAGCGTGATGTCCCCCGCACACTCCTTCGTGAAATTCACTTATGACCCTCTCTGTTTCTGATTCTACTAAACAAACCAATAGGAAGCCAAGTGGGTCCTTCCAATACAATTGACTTTCAGATATACAGTACTTGATCGCATGCAGTTTTAGTGTCCTGGATTTGGATGGGGATAAGTCACTCGGGATTTTAAGGTCAGCAGGTAGGACACTATGTTTTTGTACCAATATGATGAGGCAAACTTCTCTTCGATTCTGATTGCACTTGTTTGCTCATCGAGCTCGTTCATGTCCACACCCTCTTCACATTCGTGTAGGCCATTTATACCATGGGCTCTAAAATTTGATTCGGCTAAGATTTTAGCCAAACCTTGACCCTTTACTAGTCTCGTTGGTTTTATCTCCAGGTCGAATTCTTGAATTTTGGCAAGCCACCATCCCCTTTTTCCATCACTGTCGGACTAAACCAAAATATCCATTACGAAACTGGTAGGTACGTACACAATTATCTTGGAGTGTAACACATATGTTCTGAAAGCCTTCAATGCCTTCACCATAGCATACGCTTGTTTTTCCAATATATCGTATCTAAGTTCCGCGTCTCTAAGACTTTTACTAAAAAATGCTATCGACTGCTCGAAACCTTCGTCATTTTTCTGGAGGAGTATTGCGGCAAGTGTGTGTTCGGAGGTGAACAAGAAAATAAGAAAATCCTTTAGATAGTCAGGGTTTGCCAGTACGAGTGCCTCGCTTATGAATTCCTTGATGCGTGCAAATGATGCGTTGGATTTTGTTGTCCATTTCACTTCATTATTCTTCTTTAGCATATTTGTGATCAATTTCACGATTCAACAAAGTTTGGGATAAATCTCCTCAAAACATTATTTTTCCTGAAAATGACTGAATTTCTTTTACATTCCTAGGAATATTTATAGTGTCTATAGCCTCAACCCTCTTAGGATAAATTTTAATTCTGTCTCGAGACACAATATGGCCCAAGAGTTTACCTTCTTGCATGGCAAAGTGAGACTTTTTGGGCTTTAAAGACAAACCAAACCTGCGGAATTTTTCAAACGTCTGCTTGAGATGCATCAAATGATCTTCGTCAGATTTAGAAAAAATGGTTAGATCATCGAGATAGATAACCATGAACTTGTCTATTTCGCCGATGAAAGCGATATCCATAGCACGTTGGAAGGTGTCACTTGCATTCATTAGACCAAAAGGAATCTTATCATACATAAATGTACCCCAAGGGGTAGTGAAGGTTGTTTTTTCTTTATCGTGTTCATTTACGACAATTTTATTGTACCCGAAGAACTCGTCGATCATCAACATCCTATTTTCCCAAACTACCTTTTCTAAAACGTGATCCATTTTGGGTAGAGGGTAGTTGTCTTTGAGGGAGGACTTATTTAGATTTCTAAAATTAACACACAGTCTAATCTCCCCACTCTTCTTTATAACCGGGACCAGGTTTGCTACCCAATCGAAGTATCTCAGTGGTATGATTATTTTTGCATCCAAGAGATTTTTAACTTCCCTTTCAACCATGGGCAATAAAATAGGGTTGATTTGTCTGAGTTTTTGTCTAAAGGGTTTGACACTAGGCTTCAAGGGTATCTTGTGTTCAATCACCATGGTGTCGTAGGTTCTCAGCTCTTCGTAAGACTAAGTGAAAACATCTTTGTACAGTCCGAGTAAGTCTTTATACTTTCTTTTTACCTCCGGAGGAAGGTACTTTGATATTTTTACCATTATGGCCTCCTCTTTGGTCCCTACGTTGCAATCTTCAACCTCTTCTGGTTGGGGTTGCAAAGTGGATTTTAAGGGCATATCATTCTGATCAAGCAGTCTCTCTAGGGGAATTAGTCCCTTCAGAATCTGATTGTTCTTTAAAACCAACATGCGATGATTTGAAATCTTTTCCTGGAACGCCTGAGGATCCTCTTCCCCTTGCATGATCCATGTGTGATCGTTTTGATTCTCTTGATCAATGTGAGTTTCAGAGAAGTCGTCCACTACTTCGAGGAACTTCCTGATTTGTTTGTCATCCTCGAAAACCTGCCAGTGTTGTATGTTGTTTGGTATGGATGGTATGTGCCTTACCTCAATGTGGTACTTTAATTTGAAAGTGGTGGGGGGTATGAAAGTTGAAGCCGCTTTGGTCAGTGAATCGACTTGCTAGTTTTCGGCCCGTGGGATAAAATGAACCTTTACCGATGAAAATAAATTTTCCATAAGATCCCAGGTGCAATTTCTGTAAGATCTCAATCTTGGGTGTTTGGCCTGGTATTGCCGATTTATCTGTTTCACTATCAACTCTGCATCTCCATATACTTCCAGGTTATTTATGTTCATCTTCCTGGCAGATTCCAACCCTAGGACTAAGGCCTCATAATCGCATACGTTATTTGTGTAGTCTATATCCCACTAAAGCCTATAAGAGAAAGGGATAACAAATTTGTTTTCAGGTGCCACAAAAAGTACTCCTGCACCTGCTCCTTCACATGACAGGGCATTGTCAATTTTTTTTTCCAAATCCCAGTGCTATGCATATTTTCATCTATCTTTCCTGATTCATTATTATCTAAGTAATTTTCTTCTACACAACTATTTACATCATCATCAAAAGACAAAATACAATTTCCTAGATCTTGATCGGCAATATAAACAAGATAATGGTTAGGATTCTGAGGATCGCTCACTGTGTAGGCTAACCTTGTTTCTCTGTATAACCGAGTAAGTTTTCCACCAAACACAGGAATTGTGGCATAGGTCATGTCCAATTGAAGAGACCCCCCAAGTTTGGCTCCCCATGACCTAGATAGCAGTAAGCCATACTTCGGGGGTATATTGGCAATAACTACATCCATCAGAACGCTTTTGACCGGGACCTGTGCAAGGGTGACTACTAAATATTTTATCATACCCATGCACTTAACTCTTCTTGAATCGAAAGAGTACAGATCTCCATAAGGCCTAGTGATCTCGAGGCCTAGTCTATCCATAATAGTTTTGGGCATCACATTATATGAGGCCCCAGAGTCTAGCATGCAATTATGGATTAGTCGATCATGCACATTCAAGGTGATATAGAAAGGAGCGACGGTGTCTCTGGCACCCTCGAAATGTGGACCAAAAGTGATATTGGGCTTATCATCTTCCAATTTTATCACGTCAGATTGACTTTCTAGATATGAAAAACCTATCACTTTGGTTATCTGCTTTCGATATACAGGATTCCTTGCTAATTCAACTAGAGGGATTGGTATTTTGATCCTATTTATCTCATTTTAAAGGCTGAAACCTCCACTACCTTTGTCCGTTTCTCTTGTTGAAACCTCATACTCCTTCTTCTCTAAATTATTTGTTTGAGCTAATTTATTACCCGTGAGTTTATTTACCGATGTATGTGTTTCAACTGTCTTGATTTATTTTGTTTGGGTTTCAACCTCCTTCACTTTGGGATCCAACGAGTCTACCCCTTTTATTTTGTTATTAGATATCTCAGTTTCTTTTGGGGTGGGCTCATATGTTTCACCTCTAGGGAGAATTTTCTTGGGTTGGGGAGTCGACACAGGCTTGTTTTTAGGTCTCAGGTTGTACCTAGGTTGGACCTCAGCCATTATGGAATCGATTATTTCTTGATAGACAGAAACATCAGTGTTGTCTATGTCCTCATATTTATTTGATGGTTGCTGAGTGTTCCAAGAATTCTCGTAATATTATTTAGTTAAGTAAGGTTGTGTGCAGTCATCACCCAAATTTGTCACATCTTCTTCCAAATCCTCGAAATCTTGCAGGTCGTTTCCTCCTATAAAATTCTCATTTTTTAGAGGAGTTTGAATTTTCTGATCTTCATTTTTAATCTGTCTTTGTTGATTTTGAGGATTGGGGTTTCTTCTGAATTCCATCTTAACGAAAGGATCGAACTTGGATTGATATAGCTCCATTCTGGAAATCTTATTCGATAACTCCTTAATTATCTTAGCCATATTATCCATTTTGTCGTCTGTGGATCTATTAGACCCTGAGGGTCTCGCTTGTTCCCTAAAACATTTGGTTTCTCAGTTTCCCGTTTCTACCTTGGTTTTCAAATTTCCAGAAGACATCATGTTAGATTCGATTTCCATGGCATCATCCTGCATCCGGGTTAAGTTAGCCCCTCTCCTTTCTCTCAAAAGAAGGGCAAAATTGGGTTCGAAGGCTCCTGCGAAGGTTACCTTGGCTGTAGGTTGGGATGGTTTAACTTCGGCTAGGATCTTATTATACAACTTGTTAAATCTTTGAATGAATTCCATAACTGTTTCCGAATTATTTTTCTTTAAAGACCCGAACTCGGTCAAATAATACAAATGGTCTTTCCTTTCGCCCCATTGTCTCAGAAAGGAGTCTTCTAGGGCGTCATAAGATAATATCGATCCTGTGGGTAGACTTCGAAACCAGGTTTGTACCTGCCCTTCGAAATTATGAAAACACAGCCTCGAATATACGTCTTCATGCTCAAGCCCTAGGATATATGCGAACTGATCAAATAAGTTTATATGTTTGGCTGCGGTCAAGTCTCCTTCCCCTGTAAATTTAGGTAAGTTTTTTATGTAGTTTTCAGGAAGGTCATGAAGAGGGGCGGGTAGGACCAAAGGCGCATATCTCACAGCCACTTCAGCAAAAACTCTGGGAGGTGGGGGAGCCGCTTGGCCCCCCACTCCTCCTCCTGGAGCCCCTCCACCTCCTCCTCCGGTGGCCACCATTGGTACTACTGGATAGGAAAATGGTGTGTTGTATTGAGGGTTCTAGAACATGAATCTTTAGCTTCTTCGAGAGATGAGAAAACCAAAGACGGGTGATAAGGAATGCGAGGACTTGGCTCTTCAGATTTGCAAGAGATGTAATCAAGGGAACCCACAGGTGTGGAATCTGAGTATATGGTATACTCTTCGAGACTTGGTGAGGTTGTGAAATCTAACTGAAGGGTCGGCGTGATATCGAACGTTGATAGATTTACTACTGGATTTTCAGCTTTATGTACGCTAGAAGTTGTTGGATGAATTTCACTTTTAACTTCAGGGAGAGCTAGAGCTGGGTTGATGGTTTCAGGGGGGAAAGTGTGTGAAGTTGAAGGTTCAAAAAATTTTTTATCCTTGGGTTGTGGGTTCTTAAGCTGGTAGACTGCGGTTGGCTTAAGGGAACCTCTTGTTTTCAGTATTTTTTTAGGATCGGAAACGGGCGTGGTCTGTTTACCGTCCGAGTTTTGTCTAGTGTTCCTTTGACCGGATGCCATATTATTTAAACATGGAGTCTCCAAGTGAAATATAATAAAATCCTTTAGAAGGTGTTCAGTCTTTGTTCACTATCAAAGGGAGAAGCTTGCAAAAATTTCGTTCTCCTAGGAAAAAAATTTCGTAACTTCGTTCCCTGGCAACGACGCCAAAAATATGTTGTTCCAGAGTCTGTACTTAAGGCTTAGAAAGTACAGTGTCTAGGCATCCAAAAGTGAGTAAAATATAAAAAAGGAAAAAATCAACCTTCGAAAAAGAAAGCTAAGGCCGATTTCTAAGTTGTCTTTGCCTCGCTTCCCAAAGTTCCTGGATGCTTATATCTCGTTCAATTGTAACCCATGAACATTCAAGTTCTACCCGGGTGGTGGCTGTTTTAAGTATAGTGTCGAAAAGGTTTAAAGTGATGCTGGTTTGATCAGACAATCCGGGTTCAATATTGGGTTGTCTTGTTACAGGAACAGTCATAGAGGAACATGAAATATTAAAGGAAAGTTCAAGGTTTTTAATGCTGTCTCAATTTTGATCGTATAAAAGAGAAATTTTGATTCCGATATCAAAGATAGAATGAAAACCAAAGGCCTTTTCCCGTAACTGAGTTATCTTTTAAATAAATTGTGTATGAAATGTGAGAAAAACATTAAGCTGTCCATAATGTGAGGCTCCTATCAAGGGAGAATATCACCCTGTAAACAAAAGAAGAAAAATACAAGGAGAAAGCTGATGAAGCATAAAATATAGAGATCTAAAAAGTTTACAGGTCTTGTACCTGCTGATAGCCGATACGGAGTAAAAACTGCAAATGATTAGAATACTAAAACCATTGGTCACTGTTCGTGCTCTTTTCGTCGATGTGTGAGCAAAAAGTGAGCACTTACATGCCTAGTTGGGCTCTTCTAGTCATGACAGCTGTAATGCAAAAGGTTAGAAATAAAACAATAAAGGTATTAACAAGAATTAAACAAGAACTAAATAACAACATGAGCATGAAAATAAAAACTAAAAACAAGTGACAATGGAACAAGTTCACCAAT
>ML795003.1:233817-245930 GCA_009831015.1 Picea engelmannii | reverse complement strand
CTTGGTATATATAGGAGACTAGGAGGTTTAATGGCCTAAAGCCGACATAAATAAAATAAAATTACTAATCTAAATTACAACTAATGGCCTAAATCCGACATAAATAAAATAACATTACTAATCTAATATGCCCCAATTAAGTGTTAATGAGCCAATATTAGTGTTTAACAACGCGAAATAGCATCAATTAACAATTCAATGACAGTGCTATATTCTGCAGTATTATTGGTCGCACGACTGAGGCACACACCTCGTAGACTGATAAGCTCATTTGTAAGGGTGTAAATTGCCCATGCAGTAGAAGAAAGATTCTAATTACTACGGCTAGTGCCATCGGTGAAGCCAATGTGGGGTGGCAAAGACTCCGACATCTGGAAACCAAGCACAACGCACGATAAGCGGTCGAGGGTAGAGACCAAATAACGCAAAAGCATACTTAAAGAAAAACTTATGATACAATAAAATACAAGAACTCATGCACATGTGATCTTAGGCATAATACTTCTTTAAGTACAACCTATTTCTGGGTTCACTCAAATGGATACCATTGTATTCCACTAACTTGTAGGCTCCTTTCCCCAAAACTCGTTTAACGATATAAGGACCTCGCCACGTGGCTTCAAATTTTCTGGCTCCTAGCATATCCCGATCTTGTTCGTAAAGGAGAACCAGATCGCCTTCAGAGAACATGCGAGGCTTGACATGTTTGTCATATTGGCTTTGACACATTTCTTTTGGGCTTCTATGACTAGGGTGGCATCGTGACGAGTTTCGTCTAATCGCATAAGATGCAACAGACGTTCTTCTTCGGCAGAAGTGTTCTGGAGAAGTTCGATGGATAGTTTGAGAGAGGGTATCTCACATTCAATCGACAATATGGCTTCTAGACCATAGACTAACTGGAATGGTGTAAACCCGATAGCAGACTTAATGGATGTCCGGTAAGCCCACAATGATGAAAACAACATCATGTGCCAACTTGTCTTGTGAATCCCTATCATTCATCAAATCATGGTGATGAGGACCTTATTTATTGCTTCAACTTGGTCGTTGGCTTGTGGGTAATAGGGTGTCGAGTTTTCATGGCGAAGACCCAACTTGTCATTGAATTAGGACATCATGAAGTTTCTAAAGTGGCTGCCGTGATCAGTAACAATAGCCTGAGGAACACCAAAATGAGAAATGATATGATTGAATATGAATAATGCGGCGGTACTTCTGATATTGTCGAATGTTGGCATCGCCTCGTCCCATTTCCTAAAGTAATCTATGGCTACAATAATGTAACCATGCCCCTCAGCCAAGTGAGGGTGACATGTCATGAAATCGATACCTCATTTCGCAAAAGGACCAACGGACACCACAGGGTGTAGAGGAGTAGGGTGTGATCGTATTTTGTTGTTGTAGGTTTGGCAGGAATGGCATTTTTGGATGACAATTATACAATCATTGAATTAAGAAGGCCAAAAATATCCTGCGCGCAAGATCTTCTGGGCAGTAGCCTACCCAGACATGTGACCACCACAGGCTCCAGAGTGGCAGTGATTGAGGGATTTCTTGACTTTGTCAAAAGTGAGGCAGTGTCGAAAAACGGAGTCAATCCCACAACAATAAAGAGTATCACCGAGGATAATATAATGATAGGCTTGGTAGCATATTCGACGACGGTTAGTACTAGACAAATTGGGCTGGAAATTCCGGGTTTGGAGATATATGATGATATATCCATACCAAAGTTCATCGAAACTAATCAGGAAAAGAGATTCATTGGGTAATGAATCTGCTGCTACATTTTTCGTCTCAGGGCAGGGAAGGTCACCTATAAACTCGACAAACACTAAGGATTTATTGGACTTAGTGCATTCAAATTCTAAATCAAAATCCTGGAGTATCACGATCCATTTGGAGTATTTTCCCCATAGCAGTTGTCGTTTAAGGATGTGTTGCATAGGGTTGCAGTTAGAAATGACTGTATTTTTGCGAGAGAGGATATAGTGCCGGAAACGTTGAACTGCTTGGACGGCTTCCAAGGCCAGTTTTTCAACATGTAAATACTTGGTTTCGGTAGTTGTAGGACTTCAACTCAAGTAATAGATGACATGTTCATCATGAGAATCATCCTCCTGGATGAGAACCATAGCGATGGTATAGTCCGAAGCTGCGAGGTAGAGGAAATAATATCGACTGTAATCAGGTGGGAAGAGTAGTGGGGTACGTGTCAAAGACAGTTTCAAAGATTTGAAAGCTTTGTTGGAAATGGTATCCCATACGAAGTCGGACCCTTTCTTGAGAAGTCGTGTAAATTCAAGAGTTAGCTCAACATAGTTTGGGATGAAACCACTAAGAAAGTTTTCCTTCCCTTGCAAACTTTGCAACTGGCGAAGTGAAGAAGGAGGAGGAAGATTGAGAATCGCATCAACCTTCAAAGGATCTACCCGGATCCCCTAACGTGAAACAATAAAGCCCATAAGTCGACCGGATTCTACGCAGAAAACACATTTGTCGGGATTCAAGCGTATATGGTAAAACCGATAGTGAAGGAAAATGGTGTGGAGGTGTATTGGATGATATACCCGATGCATAGAATGAGAGGGTAAGTCATCGAGATATGGTTGCACAATATGATTTATATCGCGGAAGGCGTAAGACATAGCACACTGAAAAGTTGCGCCGACATTATTTAAACTGAATGGGAGTTTCTGGTAGGTGAACGTGCCCCAAGGACAAATAAAGGTAGTCTTGTGTTGGTCCGCGAGAACAAGATTGATTTGATTATATCCGGAGCAACCATCCATCAGGGATAATATTTCACTTTCGACACAGTCATCGACGATCTGGTCAACGAAGGAGGTAGGAAAGTTGTCTTTAGGACAGGCTTTGTTAATGTCCCTATAATCAACGCACACGTGGATGATGCCTTGTTTCTTGTCAATTGGAACAAGATTGGAAACCCAGTTAGTTAGAGCCACAGGGTAAATAAAGCCAGCTTTGAGAAGTTTCTCAACTTCAATCTTGATGGTGGCCGCTTTATGTGGGTGGACCGGATGAAGTCGCTGCCAGATGGGTTTAGCATGTGGGTATGTCTTAATCTCATGTATCATAATGGTGGGGTCAATACCCGACATTTATTCATAGCTTCAGGCGAAGATGTCACAAAATTCTTAAAAAAGAGACTTATAGGTGACAACTTCGTCAGGGGAACACAAAGCTCCGATATGCACATTTTCGACAATTCCAAGTTTTATGGATATGTCGAGGGGGATGGTGGGTGAGATATTACTTAAGTTCCCTTCATAAAACACATCGTGTGTAGACTCGAGAATGGTAGAAATGACAACAACGGTCGACGGGGTCGAGATCCGTTGGTAACCCTCGAGGGTGTGTTGTTCCAAGAAGAGGATGGAACGATGATGTACAT
Organism: Picea engelmannii; assembly: GCA_009831015.1. Taxonomy (NCBI): domain Eukaryota; kingdom Viridiplantae; phylum Streptophyta; class Pinopsida; order Pinales; family Pinaceae; genus Picea; species Picea engelmannii. The sequence goes on along the minus strand of ML795003.1, from coordinate 242,512 downwards.
CATCCCAAGGGGTGTCTTGCATGGACATGACAAAAATAATCATCTCGTCCGTGGGAAAAATAATGCGGAATGGATCTGGAGATAAATCACCAAGAGAGGGGGTAGAAAGGGTTTCCGATTTAATGGCTTGATAAGTGGATTCGACCGGACTCAACAACATTTCGTCGCCATAACGAAGATGATCGTCGGGGTTGGGGACCGTCCATGGGTCGTGAGATGCAGGGGTTCCATGAATCGAGGTGGAGATCATGTTTATTGAGGCGACAAATGGATGTGGAACATTGGGTGGTGGGATGGGGGAAGTTCCCATCAAAGTGGAATCTTTAAGAAGACCCACACCGACGTTCTCATATCCAGGGTTTTTTTTTTAAATGAATGGTACGTTGTTGGTACGTGCATCAGAGTGAAAGAAGGTCAATTGGTCGACGGTAACTACTTTTCTGAGATGTGGGAAACGTACGATGTGGTAAAGAGTCAATACAGCTACATGCATGGAATAAATCTAGCTACGACCAAGGAGAAGGTTGTAATTGAGAGGAGCGTCAAAGACCTCCACTTCGATTTGGACCGTTTTTCCTTTTAACATAATAGGCAACGAGGGGAGGACACCGTATGGTTTAAAACCAGAGCCATTGAAGGATTTTAGCAAGTTGTGGGATTCAGTCAAAGGAGGAGAGTCGATGGCTTTCCAACAGGTAATAGACATGACACACGTCGAGGCACCCTCATCGATAACTGTTCTAAAAATGTTTTTTTCGGAGACAATAACTTGTATTTGGAATGCGAGTTGAGGAGGTAACCTTGGAATGTGATCTTCCAAGTCAAAAATTATTAAATTCGTATCCATAGGGCCAATTCCACCAATAGATTTCAATAGTGCCTTCCATTATATAGGAACACTCTGAAGGACTTCGAGGGTTGACATCGCGGACGGTGCCTGGGACAGATCTTCGAAAATGTTGTAGTTCTGGGTAGCATGGGCATGAGGATTGAAAGCCGATTTTCGAACGACACCCTTTGGGGGAGGGCGAAGAACTGTATCTAGGCTCTGTTGTTCGAGATGAAGAGGACCGTTGATAGGTGGGGTCATGGGAGATGGTTGGACCGACGAAGGCGATATCGCATCAACCTTCTCTTTGGAGGAAGAATAATATTTGGCTCGAGTGGTAAGTGTGATGTAATTCTTCATTGAATCACCGGTACACATTAATACATAGGATGTACTGGAGGGATAAGGTTGGTCATGAATGACCAATTGGGTATGTTGTTGAGAAGGGAAGGGTTGTGACAATACGACCGGAGTGGGGGGTTTCGTGGTCCCCTGAAGGAACTTAGTAACCTCGTCTCGTCATGGACAATCCTTCGTGTAGTGATCATCACCATAGATAAGACAAGGGTATCAGGGTTTGCGCTTATCCCTATCTTCAACAGGTGGCGTTTTGGTTTTCTCAGTTTATGGATTATTTTTATCCTCCTTGGTCTTACCCTTTCCTCTTTTGGATTTATTTCTATAGGAGGGGGCATATTGAACAGAATTTACCTCAGAAGTCTTGTCGGTAAGAGGGGTAGGAGACGAAGCATTTTGAACATTAGAAGAAATGGATTTGGGGTTATTTCCAGGGGTTTGGACGGACTGAGTTTGGGCATGGAAGGTGCCAATCACACCGTCAACTGCATGAGAAGCAGCAGGATTGGTTGAAGTAGTAGAAGTAGAAGGACGAGGTGAATCAGGAAGCAAGTCGTAACGAGTACCCATTTGTGGGTAAACGAGGTCTAGGTATTAGGCATGACTTATTTCCTGTTCCTCTGCGACCACTCCACCCATGGTGATGTCACGAGCGATGTCATTCACGAATGATTTCATGAACCACTCTACCAACAACTGATCGGGAAGTTAGAGTTTGATGAGACGTTGTCTTCGTCGCCACTCATGAATTTGATTGGAGATATGAGTGGCTTTGCTTTGTTTGAAAGAACTCAAGATATCGGTTCCTGTTTTGTAGAGAATCGGTAATTGGTAGTGGGTGAGGAAAGCCATAGAGAGGGCGTTGAAGTCAGTGAAGAAGCCTTATGGAAATTCTATACACCACTTTGCGGCGGAACCTGTGAGGGTTTGTTGAAAAAGGCGTAAGCGAATAGAGTCATCCATCAAGGAGTTGGATGAGCACCAAAGGTGAAAAGTCATCACGTGATTGTTTGGGTCTTCTCCTGGTTTGCCATTGAATTTAGGGATATCTAATGGTAGTTTGGCCAGTATGGCGGGCCATTGAGGAGAGTGATGGATTGGATCATTTAAAATCCTCGATAGATCAGGTAGGTCCAGGGTGGCTAAGAAGGGTAACTGTCTATTCACATGTGGGTACTGGTGACTTTGGGGAGGAAGTCCCGTCGGTAAACCAGTGGGACCATAAGTAGTTTTCATATAATGCGAAGATCCAGGCAGGTTCGGTTGTTGGTGTGGAGGCAAGTAATTCATAGGGTTGTACCCTTGAACAGGGGTGTGGGGTTGAGAATTTGAGCCCCAAATAAGATTGGACATGCTTGGGTATGGTTGGCCTGTGCTAGGGGGGATGATAGAGCTAGCTTGAGGCTATTGCCCCTCAGTCGAGAAAGAATTATGTTGAACAAGATAATTCCAATACTGGGCCAAGGATGAAGGTATGTTTTTTCCAGAGGATGGGGTCGATGGGGGTTGCCCTCCAATCAGGGGTTGAGTCCCAATTGGGATTTGTCCTGCAAAAAGGGATTGGGTTTGGCCTCCTTAGTGAAATTGTCCACCAACAGGAATATGGTAATTAGGTGTGAATGATGGAATGGTGCCACTAGGATCAGTGCCTCCGACAGAGGATGACAGAGTTCCTATGAAAGGGGGTGGAGGAAGTTTCAGAATGAAACCAGGAGGGGGGTTCCCAGGAGGAGTGGAACCACCAGGAGTCCTAGATGTTATTTGTGCAGGAGCGGGAATAGAAGCATTCAACTCATGATATCTGGGTGGAAGGGTTGGAGTGAATCTGGGCGAAATCTGTGTGCCAATGGGGTCTTGGCTATCCATTGTAATCCCAGTGTGAGGACTCGTAGTATCTGGGAACATTGTGTAATGGACCGTTTGTAGAGGGATAGTCAAGATATGGCTAGCTGGTGGAGTTTCTGTACCAGAAAAATAATAAGCAGTAGTAAAAGGTATTGCATCTAGATCAGATGTTTCAGGCAGCTCAAGTGTGACAGTGATATCAATGCCTGCTCCTAAGCCAAAAATATCCCGTTTAAAAATTCCAGTAGTCCAAAAAGGATCTTGACCCTTAGGTCCTAGGAAAGGTCCAGTTGGTGATTCAGAAGACTGAACAACCAAGTCTCTGAAAGAATTCACTCGCACAATACGTCTCTCGGAGTCGGGATGAATTCGAAAGCCCTCTCGAGAATTGGAAATTCAGAACCGTTCTAGAGAGTTATTTCTTTCCACTTATGGAATGGTGACGTCTTGGACTTCACTCTGTTGAGGAGAGTCCTCTGGTGAGTTGGTAGGCAAGGGTTGAGAAACTTCCATATTTTTTGGGGGTAAGCCTTGCATTCTACGTGAACGACGTGGAGGGTCAATTGTGATCGAGTTAGAATCTTACAAAAGAAATTCTATGTCCTACTTGGGTAGATAAACAACACGCGCTGGTAAAATCTAGGAAGCAGAACCAAACAAACAAGACCTTATAATGTCGAGGTCCCTAGTTGGTGATGAAATCCAATGTTGCAACAACGAGACAAGAAGGGTCTGGGCTAGGGTGGAAAAGTTACATTGACGACCTGCTTAATGGACTTACATCCTGGTGCAAGATCCCACACATAATCATGGGTATACCCTCCAAGGAGCCCGAGTGAGTCTGGCCAACGTCGATCCCAGGTACCGTGAAGACTTTCCCCTTCACAGTCACCTTGTGTAAGACCCTAAGAAGATATGCTACTAAGTTTACCACCAACAACAATGATGCCTGGGGGAACGGTCGACAATCTGATCCACACGCAAGGGCAGGGTATCTGGCCCAAAATCAACTTGAGAGGCTTTCACTCATCATTGTGGGTATACCTTCAAGTGACCCCCGTAATACGTGCAATATCTACACCGATATCGACAAAGCAGTGTGAGTAACTCTGTCAATCTCGATGCGACCTCAGGTTTGACCCTTGTGTGAGAAGGGATTCCCAGGAAAAAATGTTGCAAATGGAATTTGACACTCCCTATCACAAGATACTATTGTGTGTTTTGCGCTTTGGAGAGTGTGTCTCACTACCTATTCCAAAGCTCTAGCTTAGCTAGTGTTGGTGTAAAAGAGCCCTAGAAAAAGTTACTAGTTGAATTTTAAAGTCGTGTAATATTATTAAAGGTTGTTGTTACTCAAGAGGAGACGGAGATGAAACCAATGTTGTGTGAGACTCTGACCCAACAATGCATAAGTAGGAATGAAAGATACAAATTTGTGTTTGATGAATCCTATTTACAGGAGGGAAAGAGGATTTTTCTGGAACAACATGAACTACGATGTACAATCTTCTTTAAAATGCACTATCAAACAATCATGAGCAATGAAAATTCTCTATTCGTGCTTTTTCAATATTTGAATGCCAATATTTTCGAATAAAAAGTTGCTTAAAAGAAAGAAAATATTTTCAATTTTTATTAGAAACCAACAACAGAGATGGAACTAAAAAAAAAGTAAGCAACCAACTAAAAAAAAAAAAGGAATGCACAACAAACACCCCAAATGGATCTTTCAATGAAGACAAAAATAACAAACTGACAAAACTAGTCTCTTCAAATGCACATGGGTAACAAATTTCCAAGTATTAAGAAATTGAAAAAGACAACTGATCTCAACTTTTAAACCAATCACTGGCTCTTGACCAAACAAGCACTCAGATTCTAGGATCGGAGATTATACCCTTGTTTGAAGAAAAATGTCAATAGGTAGAAATCGAGAAAAAATGAACAAGAAGAGCTTTCAATTTTCGAAAACTAATCATTCATGAGATCTGAAGCCAAGAAACATTCAATCACTCACCAGAGAAGTTATTCCTAGACACAAACAAATCTGGGCATCTGAGGACACCAAAGAATTAAACCAAAATTTTTGCAAGTGGGTTCGTCGGCTAGTAGTGGGTTACAGTGCGAGAATCAAGGATTCTCATAGGCTAGACACAGGCTGACTGTGAGGGGTTCACACTAGAATGAACACTAGGGTGCGAAATCAAGTGATTCTCGCAGGCTACAAAATAGTGCAGTGTGAGAAGGTCTGTAAACAAGAAAAATTTGGAAAAAGGACAAAATTTCTGAGGGAACGTCTAGACCCAGGGAGTCAGTGAGGATCTCCTCAAGACTCAGAGATTGATGGGAATGAAAAATGGTAAGTTAAGAGAAAATGGCCAAGAAAAAACCAATAAAAACCACTAAAAATGGGTATGATCCCCAGTGGAGTCGCCAATTTTGTTATTGGACAAATCGGTAGGTGCGGACACTAACAAACCTCCCTAGATCCACCTGTATCTAGAAAAAAACAATACATTACACTTCTCTTTCCCTAAGTTGTAATCATTGAATCTACTAGTGGAGAGGAACAAGTGACATACCTTTAGATCGCTTCCTTAAGTCTCTATTGTTCCCGCTTCACTTCGGTGCTCTCATGCAATCAAGTCTAAGAAAACACAAACCAACCAAAGTGAAGATAACAAAGTATATTCAATTTCAACCTATGTATATGATCAAGGAGTTACGCAATAAAATAATAGTGATTTTATGGGAAAGGGACATGCCTCTGTATCATATTAAATGAAAGTAGAAGATTACAACCTGATCGCCTTGATTTCGCAAGCTTCCTTTCAGTGACCCTTGGTTCCAACACACACACTTTCTCTACAATCACATGAAGAAGATCTGACACAACTTGATAGGCCTCATAGGGTCTTCAAGCTTCTATTCCAACAGAGTTCCTCACACAATCCTTTCACCAATTCTTCATTCAATCTTGCTTAACCTTTTCCATGAGAAACCTTTCAATATATAGGATAAGGAGAGATGGTTACATGGATGAGGATGATCCCAAAAAATCTAAGAAGTTAGTAGGATTCCAACCATACGAATGCCAACTCATTTTCTAGAAGATTCCCTTCTAGAACTCTCAAGACTTCTTCTTTTTTCCAAGCCTGAAAATAGGTTCGCGCCCTGTCTATGGAGAAACCTGCGAATAGTTCGCACCCTAAGTGTGGTTGGACTATGAGAATAAAACATTCTCGCACCCTAATACATAGGTAGCCTATGAACTCACTTCAAAAATGTGTTTTTGGAAGAAGACAACAATCATTTTTCTCAGGTAAAAAGTCCTTGTTGGGACCCTGAATACATCATTGTAGAAACATCACCAGAGTGACCAAAACCATGTGTAACATTCAATGACATGGATCTCCCACACATGCTTATTGACATGGTCTGCTAACCAACAGTCCTGATCCAACAATCCTTGTTCATCCTCCAAATACAACGATCCTTATTTAATTTGGATTTTCGGGCTCCAGGTAGTTCAAATCTCAAACTAACAGAGCATAAGTTCCTCACATATTTTAGACTTGTAGTGAAGGATGTTCGTTCGATTAGGATATAGAATCGACAGAACGATCCATCTGTAATGCAGATCTTGTATCTTATCCTGTCCTTCCACTTTAACATAATCCAATGGCTGACGATAATCGGTTTTAATCCGACGACTGACGGGTATTCAGATAATAAAAATCTCAACCTTTTAGCCCCGCTTATCCTATCCTTCCACATTGAGATGATCTAACGACTATGGATATTCTTGAAGTAGATCAACGTTCAAGGATTATTGTGTAAATACAACTTGCATGTGGTTTAATTTTCCTTTCAATCTCCACAATCTATCTGTTCCATAGATTTGGCGTTTGCACATCCGAAAATCATGATTTAATCTGACTTAAACTAGTAGTTAGTTTGATCAACCACAGTCGTAGATATTTTAAGTTGTGTGATCTGACGATCTGGATGGATTGTGGGTTTGTAACTAGAGAGTGGTTTAATTCTGCTTTCTCTCCCCTCAATTCATTCCTACCGTTGATGGTTTTCATATCTAATGGTCACGTTCTTCCAATGGTCTTCAAGCCCACAATCACTCACATGAACGATGCGTGTTATATTTAGACGATCAGATGGATGTTGAGGCTTCTCACTCTGATTGAATGGTTTTTGAGCTTATGCTCTTCCTTCCGATGTTTTATCTATGTGTTTTCTAACCCTCCTGAGATTTTATCATAGGAACATTGTTGATCCTATCGTGATCAACAATAATCACAAATTTCTTCTGCTACCTGATATACTATGCAATGCGCTCTTCCTTCTGAGATTTGATCTTCATACTATTCACTTCTCTTGCTTTCTCTTCCTCCTGATCTTGTGCTATCGATTTATGGACAATGTTTGATATATTCTACTAACTGATATACTTGTTGACATCAATGACAATCTCATCTGTGGTAATTCATCATTAAGAACAGATCATCACATCGACTGTTGAAATCAATGAAAATATATCCAACAATCTCCCCCTTTTTCATCGAGGCAAACACACCAACTTCATATACAAAAATCCCCCTATGATGATGTTTTCATTTTATGAAGTTTTACTTTTATGAAGATTCTCTCCCCCTTTGACATCAATGGAAAAGGGTTTCTTCTCCTCTGATCTGCCATTATAATTAATTCTTTGACCACTGGTAACTACTCCTACAATCAAAAAATTTCTGTCATAGCTGAATGACTCCTTTTGTCGTTGATTTCTATCTCCCCCTGAATAGGTTCCAACCGATGCATTATTTTCTTGAGATATTTAGGTAGGAAGAAGGATTACTCCCAATTTTTTCCTGAGATATTCAAATACATATATGCTTAAGGGTTTTTTTCTCTTGTGGTAAAGCTCTGTATGTTACTGACCAGAATGAACTTGGGTAACTCTTCCTACAGACATGTTATGCCTGTCATCGCTGAATGAATCCCCCTGTCAATATGTTTTTTCTCTGCTTTTGACTACTCTCCATCTTTGTTTCTGAAAGGGTAGCTCTTCCTGACAGGGTTTCTTCCCCTATTGATTTACTAACTTCTTATCTCAGTTGATTGGGATTTTTGTGTTTCAAATGAGTAGTCTTCTTGATACCAATTTTTTTATAGTGATCAAATCTTTTCAAAACTTAATCCAATTACTTTCTTATTTTCTAACCAAAACTTCCCTTGATTTTTTACTAATTGTTCTCTACCTTTGTTTCTAAAAGTGTATCTCTTTCTGACATACCCTCTCTTCTAGTTATCTCTATAGGATTTCATGTACAACATTTTATACATCAGAACGTTGTTGCTATGGATACTACTATCTTAATGAACACAATGCAATTGTATTTCATATATTTCAAACAACCCTTGAATCTATCCATTGATTCTCATCAAGCCTTTTGATGTAACCCTTACTTCCAAAGACCTTGAATTATTTTACCGAATGAGTTCTTCAAAACAGGGTTCACAAGGATTTTTACTACTATTAATCCTGAGATGACCTCTGTTCAATATGAGTACTGATGTAATTTCAACTTCCCACCAATATCAATACAAATTGAAGGAATGTCCATCAGATAATTTGCTTCATTGAGCATA
>ML795003.1:177702-233618 GCA_009831015.1 Picea engelmannii | reverse complement strand
CTAATGCGCCTAGATCAACTGATGATGATGCAGGAGGAAATCCTTTCCAATCTGCACAGGAAAAGTGGTGCAATGCTAAATATGGTTCGAGTAAAAAGGTCCCATTTGATCCAGCAAATTATTCTGAACATGCTTCTTTTAGTAGAGAAAACATAGAGCCAACCCCTGTGTCTAATCTGAATTGTAGATCTCGTAATGAGATGATGATCATATTTTAGAAATGGAAAGCTTGGGCAAAAACCTAGAAGATGTTATTTAGAAACAGAGTTGTCTGGAATGAGTTAGCCCTCAGGCTAACATGGGGATTCACTGGAAACCTTGGACTCTGGTGGGATAGAGTCAATGAAGCTGATAAGATGAGGATCATGAACCATGATAATCCAATCGAAGAGCTTATCAAAGTAGTAGTACATGAATTCTATGGTAGCTCTAAAATAGATTCTAAACATTATGCAGACATGTTTATGAATCAATGTTTATGTCATATTGCTCAGTTACCATAATTTTTATGTACTATGCAAGATATTTTATATAAATCTCTTGATCCAGACAATGTGGCTTATCTAAGAAAATATATTTCTTCCATGCCTGGAAAAATTCCTGATCTTGTTAGAGAAAGACTGGAAACTTTAGAAATCAGTCTAGAAGAACTTTCTTTAGCAGGATTACATGAACACATAGTCACAGCCCTACAGAAAGAATGTCTAAGAAGACAGACAAACAAATCTGTCAAAAATAAATTAGGGTTTGACTCAAGTGTCTGTGATACTTTTGCTGAAACATATCATTTTGGTTGTCAAAAATAGAATAAAAAGAAAGACTCATGTAAAAAAGACTGTGGTTGTTTTAAGTGCACTAGGAAAACAAAATCCAAATCCTTTACCAAAAAGTTTCCTAGAACATTTTGTAAGAACAACCAAGGACCTAGAAAATCATTTTTTAAACACAAGTCAAGACCAAATCAAGCCAAAACATCTTCTTTCTTTATTTGTAAAAAGACTGGCCACTGGGCTTCTCAGTGTCCTTTGCGTCAGAAAACCAAATTTCAAACAAAGATAATGGATCTCTTTCAAACAAGATATGATCCTGCCGAATGGGACATGGTTTCTAAATGTTCAGATGGTGAATTTCTATCATTGCCTGAGTCTGATGAATCTGATAGTTCCCCTCTTGATTACCAATCTGATTCTGATCAATCACACATCATTGATACTATGAATTTTCTAGACATCAAAATGATGTCAACATTTTCAGACCTCCCCTCTCTTCTACAACAAAGGTCTGTCTTAAAACAAAAACTAGACATGTTAACCCCTGGACAGTTTCAACTTTCCAAAAGATACCAAGCTCAGATTGATCTCCTCTCTTCTCAAATTGCCAGACACCAGCAGCCAAGCATGGTGAATATTCAGGATTTTACACCAAAAGATTCTGATTTCACTTCATCCAAACCTAAAGGAAATAAGGTAGAGAAACATATCTTTACCTCTTTGAAAGAAATAAAAGAAGAAGAACAAGAAGATGATTCTCTAGACGAAACTATCTAGAATCTAGAAGAATCAATCAAGGAAAAAGAAACATTAATAACTGAGCTATGGAAAAATATAAAGATGCAAAAGGAAGAGCTGAAATTTCTCAGAGATAAAAGAGATGAACAATGGGAAAGAGAAATGTTTGGACATGACACAAAAATTGATACTAGTGAGTCCAAACAAATCAATGGCTTTGAATATAGACTAGTAATTTCTGTGGATATAAAAGTCTCTGGATATCTGCAGTATACATTGGATGCACAGATTGATACAGGTGCTATGAATTCATGTGAAAATCATGGAGCAATATCGTCTTACTATTGGCATCCTATTGACATTGCCTTTAGAGAAGTAAATAATACTGAGATCATAATTCAATCTTTTTCCCCTGACTTTCCAATTATCATACAAGGAGCCAAGGTAGCTGTTAATCTCTATTACTTCGACACTAGAGCAGATATCTTACCTGGAAAAGATTTTGTAAATAGATGTTTTCCATTTACAATAGGTAGAAATTCTATACAGATTACAATTTTGGGAAAACCCATGACAGTCCCTAGTAAGTCCTCCTATGAATCAAGGATTGCAATAAAGAAATCTCTCCCACGGATAAAAGATTCTGCTGAAAAACTAGTCTGTATCCAGAAGATAATAAATAATGCAGAAAAACATGGATTAGAAGAAATAAAGGATGTTAAAGAAAATATAGAAAAATATTGTACATCTGATCATCCTGATGCCTTCTGGACAAGGGAACAATATTTTGTCGGCCTTCCCTATAAAGAAGATTATGTTGCAAAGCCACAAAAGGCCTCAGCCAATCATATGTCTCCTAGAGAAATTGAATATTTCCAGCAGGAGATTAAAGAACTTTTAGAAAGAAATCTAATAGAACCAAGTAGAAGCCCTTGGGCTTGCCCAACATTCTATGTAAATAAACATAGCGAACAGAAATGAGGAAAGATGAGAATGGTTATAAATTACAGAGCTTTAAATGAAGCTCTACTTCCTATAAGATTTCCTCTTCCTTCTAAAGAATTGATTTTCTCTAAGATTGGTAAATGCAACATCTTCAGTAAGTTTGATCTAAAGAGTGGATTCTGGAAAATTGGGATAGTCCCTAAAGACAGGTACAAAACAACATCCGTAGTACCTAACGGATAATACCAATGGAGAGTTATGCCATTTGGATTGAAAAATGCACCTTCAGAGTTTCAGAAAAGGATGGATGACATTTTTAAGCATTTGAATTTTTTCATTGTATATATTGATGACCTTCTTGTTTTTTATTATGATACTAAATCTCATGTACAACCTTTGAATATAGTATATGATCTTTTGTTCCGCCATGGACTAGTCCTAAGCAAGTCTAAGCTTTGTTGGGCTCAGACAAAGATTGAATATTTAGGACTTGTTCTTTCTAAAGGAGCAGTTGGGTTGCAGGAACATGTGCTGAAGAAACTCTTTGAATTTCCAGATGAGATTCTGGATCAAAAGCAGTTGCAGATATTCCTAGGTTGTCTAAATTACATTAGACAATTCTATGAAAACCAGGCCAAATATGTAAGGATACTTCAGAAGCTCCTGAGTAAGGTAATACCTTGGAATGACAACATGACAACAGCTGTACAAGTAATAAAACAGAAAATCCAGAACTTGCCAAAGTTATATCTTCCAGACATTTCACTTTAGCTCATCTTAGAGACAGATGCCTCCAATGATACATGGGAAGCTGCATTGGTTCATAAGAATGGACCAAAGATGGAATAAGTCTGTATATATGCTTCTGGATGTTTCAGTGAGACAGAATCAAAATATCCTTCATCCCATAAAGAAATATTAGCTGTAAAAAATGGGATTAAGAAGTTTAGATTGTTTCTAAAACCTGTTCATTTTATTGTTAGAACTGATTTAAAGCATATGAAAGGCATGCTGACTAACAAGGTAATAATAGAATTCTCATATGGAGCTTATGGCTGGATGGATTTGACTTTGATATTCATTATAAACCAGGAAAAGACAACTGTATAGCTGATCTTCTCACCAGAGAGGCTAAAGATAAAATGATTAAATGGCTTCATCCTCCTTGAGCATACCAGATGCTCCATCAAGATTCAAATGGATCCTTGTATGTAATAATTGTAAATATTGATATTGCTTTGAGTGTCTAGAGTTTTGTATAAAGTCCAGTCTAGCATGTATAAATATTTTGAATAGTTGGGTACAGTCAAAGAATCACCTAAGATCTTTTATAAGTTATTTTAGAACAAGTCAGAACATAACTAGAGGAATAATCACTGGAGGTCCTTTCTAAGGACAAGTATATATCTATATATATACTCCAGATATCTCATATGCAAACTATTGTGTAATAATGAACCAGACCAAGTTTGATGGTTCTTGTTGGATACTCTTTGATTGTTCAACATTCAGAGATTATCTATATTGGTGGTCTGGTTGGCTATATTTGTTACTATGGACCTATTGTCCCAGAGACATACAATTCTTCGGTAGCAGCAAAGATGCTTTCAGGAAATGGTTACATGTAGAAGTTGAGGAAGCAGCACACTATAATGCATGGTTTGTTTTTAATTTATCCTTTCAAGGTTGTGAGCTGGTTTATGATAAATCTAATCCACCAAATCCTCAGAGTTACAAAGTAACCATTGAATTCTATGGCGACCTCTGCATACTAGAAGATGAACTCATCCCTGCTATGCAAGGATCACCGCTTTACAAATGTTTTAGTGGACTGCCACCTTTTTCATATATCCATGGATCGCTTCCCAACAGTCACTTCAACTATGACAACGGTGACTCATTTGATTCCATAGCTGAACACAACATAAACAATTGGATGGAAGCATGATGGGCCATGAGTTGTGTAAATGTCTCTATTGTAATTTCATGTCTAACGGGCCGACGGTGGTGTCCCGTCAGTTCTGTGGGTTCCTGTAGAACTCCACATTGTAATCTAGAATAATCTAGTGGTGTTATTTCAAACCCCACTATGTACTTGGAATATTTTCCTTTATGTCAAGTCATTCCGTAAAAGTTGGTATGGTTCCCCGTATGGTCGAGCCTCGGAGGGATCAGATAACAATTGGATTCCACCAGTTGCCCCATCCACTTGAAGGAATCTACTTTATTACCAGCAGTTGCCAGTCTTTTGTTACCGGTAACTTGATAGAATTTGTATAAATAAAGCTCTTGGGATCTCATTTGGGACATGGCAGAGAGAGAGCAAGAGTTTGTAAGTCTTAGAGTCTATAAGTCTATAGTTTGAGTCGAGCAGTGTGTATCCTCTTCACTCGCCTTTGGGACCTTGTGAATGAAAAATAATGATCTCAAGTGTAATATGTCTGATAAGAGATTATATGTGTTTGTAAAGATCCTACTCTGGTAAGAGAGTATATATATATATATATATATATATATATATATATATATATATATATATATATATATATATATATCTATATTTCTCTTTTAGAAGGAGTTTCTTTGTACCATTAAAATAGGATTGAAATATTTCTGAGATAATCATCACTCAATTCATTTTTTTGTTCTACTGTTGGAGATTCATCATCAAAATTATTATTATGTGCACCAGAAGCTTCTTTATCCTTGTTTTGAGAAAATTCCTATTAGAAGTTTTATCCCCCAAACTCCTATTATTAACTTCATCAATTTCAGGAGCAATATTTTCCTCATCTTTCTTATTTGGTACTCGGGATTTTATTTTCCATGTCTTCTTATTTACTCTTTTTGTCATATCGTGTGAATCATTTCTTATTGAATGTCTTCTTGAGTTCCAACAATCATGGGGTATGTGACCATATCTACCACAACTGTATCATCTCATAGTGTATAAATGTGTAGCAATATGTCCAACATGATTGTAGTTCCAACATATTATACTGTTGTTGAACCTACCAACTTATTTTCTTCCATGATGCCTACAATCCAAGGATTTATTACCATATACATTACAAGAAAAACAATAATTGTTAAAGACACTCTCATACCTTCTTTGATTCATCCATGAATGTGTCTCTCTTCTGAACTTGCTTTGAGGTATATGAGTATCTTATGGATGTCTTCCATGATATGACCTTCTAAATTTTGTAGTGTTGCTTTTATTTCTTGAATGAGGAACCTGAGTCATACCTTCTTTCACTTTTTGCAAATGAAGGAGTTGTGTTAGAACTATCTTCATATTTTACAAATGAAGGACTTACATCATATTTCTTAGTGGTACTGATCTTTTCCTGATTGTATCCAAGGCCATATTTGTCATTTGGTGATCTGTGACTATCCAAGATCTCATCCAGGGTCATGGAGCTATTCAAGAACTTGTTTTGGGTATATGATTTCTCAAGCTTCTTTCTAATATTCACAACTTCTGCTTCCAGCTCATGACATGATTCTTCCTTTTTGTCCAACTGGTTCCTTAGTACCTCTTCTCTCCTTTTGTCTTCTTCAAGTTGGAATTTAAGATTGACATAGATTTCCTTTAGTTCTTTTAGATATGCAAGGTTTTTGCTTGAGACATCATCTTCCTTCTTTTCTTTTCTTGCTTGACTGATTTCATTTTCCAGTCTCTTGATTTTATCTTCCTTTTCTTTTGTTAGATCAACAAATTTTGTTTTCAATTTTTTGATCTCTTTTTTTTTTTTTCTAACTGAATCTTTTGCTCAAATATGATTTCCCTTTTGTCTTTGATCTTTTATTTTATTTCCAGGATATGATTCTGATTGCTAAGCTCATCATCTTCCTTCTTCTTTTCTTTTACTTGAATAATTTATTTCTTCATCTTCTCGATCTCCTCTTCTTTCTCTTCTAACTAATTGTCCTACTCATATATTATCTTTTCACTGTCCTTGAGCATTTTCTTTATTTCCAAGACATGCTTTTGACTCTTTTCAAGAAATTCTTGAGTGTAGTCATGAATATAGCTATAGTCTAATTCATTATGATGATAGAGGTATTCAAATAGACTCCAATCAACCTTTTGTTTGGCCTTTGATAGTTCTTCTTCTTCTTCCATGGGATAAATGATAACAAAGAATTCTATTATTGTATCTGAGTCTTCTTCTTTACTTGCAAAGGATGATTCAATATTATTGTTATTGCATTCAAAATATTGTGGAGAGTCCTTACTTTTATTGATGGTTGAGTCTTCATCTTCATCCTTGATAGGAATGTCTTATGTGTCTTCATTTTTTATTTGATACATCTTTTCTAATTTCAACCGTAAGTCCTTGGCGGATGTGCATAGTCTTATGCTTGCCTTGATTGTCTCTGATAATCCATTGAGAAGAATCTTCAATGCCACTTCATTGTTCTTCCTTGCTATTCTTTGGACTGTAATTTTGGATAGATTATTTGATGTAGTTAAGTCATAGGGCTTGCTTACTACTGAATTCCAAACCTCCGATCCTTTTGACTTCAAAAACTATTTCATATTTTCTCTCCATGAGGAATAATTTGTTCCATCGAATAAAGGAGCATCAATTGTGGAGAGAGCCATGTGTCCACCCAATTCTTCAGGATCTGCCTTCTAGTGTTTTAAACTATGCTTGAAGGAACCTTCCCTCTGATACCAATTGAAGAACACATGACCCACACTAAGAGGAGGGGGTGAATTAGTGTGTGAACTATTCTAAATTTTTCTTCTTTCAAGTTACCATTTAAAACAAAATTGAACAGATTAATAACAATCAAATCATAATCACAATGGACACAGAGACACTAGATGTTTGTATAAGCTTTTGTATAATTGACATGAACATATTAATATGAATATATGTGAAAGAGGATTTTCTTTAGCACCAGCTATTGTTTCAGCACCAACTGAAGTAAGGAGAACCAATCCCTCGGAGAGCACCAACTCTCAGCCAAGACCCAGCTTGGCGTAAGACCCAACTTGCTGATAGAACCCATTTTATCCAACTAGAGTTCATTCAACTCTAGTAGTAGTGATCCATTATAGAATCAATTCTATCTTATGATCAGAGGTATATCATAAGACACTCATCACCACATTTCATCTTCTTTAAGTAATTTAGATTTTCTTTCCTCTGATATCTTCACATTTTCTTTTCTCTGATATCTTCACATTTTATTTTCTCTGATATCTTCTTGGAATCTGTTTCAAATTTTGATTTTCACTTCCAAACTACAGAGACTCTTTCTTCTTTCACTCTTTCATGTTTATATATTCTTCAAAACAATGTGAGTGTGAAACACCATGTCCCTTTGTTTGGACCAACGCAACTTTTTAATTAACTTAACAATAATCTCTATAATTATTTTCACTGTGATGACTTTTCATAAATTGATCACTTAAGGATCAATTTCATCTGTTAAATTTGTTCCTGAATATGTTATGTTCACAGAGACCACATTCCATGGAGTCGCTTCCCTAAAACCATCACATATGACCATGCGTTACAGAACCATGTGCTTACTGAATATAGCGATGTATAACAGTTTCCTTTTAAAAACTATTATATCATATGGCCATCAGCAGTAACCAGATGATAATCCAAATGAGTGCTTGAGGGATTTATTAAATAAATGGTTACGATTCGATCTTCTGATGGGATGAACGACTGACGGAATTTTGGCACTTTTCCCTTCGTGTCTTCGTGACTTCCAACATTTTGAATATCTAAAATACGATATCGCCGAACAGATCAGACAATTCACATTACATCTCAGAACCAGATCAATGGTTAGCGTTAATCCTTTCACTGCTAAATCCGATGGCTATGACTTAATCAAGCGTTGAGATGGATGGCCACCATTTACTCCGGGTCTTTAGACTTCGAAGATTTTAGATCTCAACACCTTCTTTCCTCCAAACGTTATTTCTTCTGGAGCTAAAAAATGGCTGACGCATGTCCCTCTCTTGATCAACAGTCGAGAATACTCCTGAAGCAATATTTTAGATCACATGACTTATGTCCGTTTCGAGACTTCGACGTTCGGGACTTCGGAGGTTTTGAATAAACATTGCTCCATTTTCCTCTTGAGTGATCACTTGTTGTGTGAGTCATCGATGATGGAGACCATTTATTGTCCGTTAATGTTTCCACTTACACTATCCTTCCACTGAGTAGATTGACGGTTGAGGACGCTCGCGAAGTGATATTTCATATCGGACGTCTCATGTCCATTTTGGGTCTCCGACATTCGAGACTTCAGGACATTGGGAAAGTGCAGTGGTACAAACTCCCGAAGAAAAAATATCGGAGTGACTTAACTGACATCACTTGATGATGTGTCACGAGCTGAGTTGCTGCCACGTGTCACTCAGATTTGTGATTTTCACGTACCTGAAATGTTGAATCAACTGGACACTTGTTAGTGTCTGATTTCACCACGTGTAAATGCTGACGTAGTCTTGCTGACATGGATCCTCATGTGGTACATGCTCTTCTCTTGGATCTAATGACTATCCTAACTCCCAGTGTATTCTTATATTGACGACTGAGAGAAACTTCGGGTCTTCGTCCTTTTGGGACTTCGTAACTTTTGACATTTGAAACTCCCGAATAAATTCTCTCGTAGTAACGTAAATCTATTACGTCACTTGTTGACATGGCATGAGTCAATTTCCTCTTGACACTTGTCATCTTCTGATTATGCCATGTGTACTTGTTGACATCATCTTCCACATGTCCTTGATGACGAGGTTTGCTGACGTGGATATACCATACGACCTTGCTGACAAGGTTCGCTAACATCGATCTCCCACACGTCCTTGCTAACGTGGTCTGTTGACCAACAGTCTTAATCCAACAATCCTCATTTTTCCTCCAAATCCAACGATCCTTATTTAATTCGGATTTCTGGGCTTCGGGTATTTCAAATCTCAAACTAATGGAGCATAAGTTCCTCACATATTTTAGACCCATAATGAAGGATGTTCATTTGAACAGGATCTAGGATTGACGACATGATCTGTCTGCGATGCAGCTCTTGTAGCTTATCCTGTCCTTCCACTTTAACATGATCCAACAACTGACATGAATCAGTTTTAATCCGACGTCTGACGGGTATTCGGCTAATCAAAATCTCAACCTTTTAGCCTCACATATCCTATTCTTCCACATTGATATGATCCGACGGGTGTGGAGATTCTCGAAGCAGATCAATGGTCAAGGATTATTGCAGAACTACAACTTGCGAGTGGTTTAATTTTCCTTTCAATCTCCATAATCTATCTTTGTCGTAGATTTGGCATTTTCACATCCGATGATCATGATTTAATATGACTTAAACTGGTCGTTAGTTGGATCAACCGCATTCATAGATATTTGAAGCTGTGTGATCTGATGATCTTGATGGATTGCGGGTTTGTAACTAGCGAGTGGTTTAATTCTTCTTTCACTCCCCTCAATTCATTCTTGTCGTTGATGGCTTGAAGATCTGACAGTCATGTTCTTCCAATGGTCTTCAAGCCCACAGTCACTCACATGATCGATGCACGTTATATTTAGACGATCGAACGGATGCCGAGGCTTTTCACTTTGATTTGATGGTTGTTGAGATTACACTTTTCCTTCCAAGGTTTGATCTCTGTGTTTTCTAACCCTCCTGAGATTTTATCATAGGAACATTGTTTATCGTGTCATGATCAACAATAATCACAAATTTCTTCTGCTACCTAATATACTGTGCAATTCACTCTTCCTTCTGATCTTTGATATTCATACTATTTGCTACTCCTGTTCTCTCTTCCTCCTGAGCTTGCGCTATCGATCTCTGCACATTGTTTGATATCTTCTACTAACTGATATACTTGTTGACATCAATGAAAATCTCATATGTGGTAATTCATCATTAACAACAGATCATCACATGAACTGTTGACATCAATGACAATATATCCAACATCCATGATATCTCCTCCAAAAACTAACTTTTTTTGTAATAACATTAATTGTAGATCAACTTGTTTATCTTGATTTTTCTTATGAAACAAATCCTTAAGAAGTTTCCAGGAAGACGAGGAATCAACACAATTTTCAATATGCACAAAAACATCTCCAGAAACTATGTTTTGAATGAGTGATAATACTTTTTTCATCTCTCAATTCACATCTAGATAATGGAACATGATATGTTGGCTTAGTAGGTTGTTCATTACAAATTCCTTTCCATAGTTCATTATAAATAAGTGTGCTTTGAATGTGATGACTCCAAGATTTATAATTCTTTGATCCTTCTAATTTATCAGAGTCATTATACAAACTTATGATTTTAGACATTGTGAAAATTTGAATGCAAATACACATTATAGACACCTTACAACACCAAATTGTAAATACACCTTATATATCCAAAAACATATCACCTTATAACACCAAAATAGAAATATCCTTATAACACCAAATTACTTCTTATAACACTTTAATATTTGCAATAATAATTGAGAATGAGCAAGAGTGTTTGTGAAAACTTATAGTTAACGCCTTATAACTCCTTACTTGTCATAATTTACACCTTATATCACCTAGATTTCAATTATTAGCACCTTATATCACTTGATTTGAATTAATAATTCTTTTTATCACCTTATTTCACCTTAATTAAATTAATTGAGGCCTTATAACACCTTATATCTCCTTCTTTTAATTGTTAATATGTTGTGCAAGAAAGAAAAGTACTAAAAACTTACACAAAATACTTGACGCACAAGGCAACACCAAAGAAACACAATACACCAAGCAATAAAGAGAGTTATTGGGGCTTGGCTTTGACCCACTAATAGTGTTTTCTAGAAGTGTGATTGAGATTTAATGTGCTTCAGTCAACACTTAAAAGTACAATTACAAAGTGATAAAAAAAATGATGTTTTGACAAAGTGATTATTCTTTCAATTTGTTTTTAGAATGATTTAAAGGACCTTTCTTTGATTTATGTGCAATAATACAATATTATAGAGAAATTTAAAAAATACCATCCCAAATGGGTGTCACTCATTCTTCTTCCTGTTACAAATAGGCCCTCCTTGTTTTCTTCTAAGCTTCTCTTCCTTCTTTTTATTTTAAATAGACCCACCATGAAAATTAGGGTTTCAAATTCACTTTATATTGCAATGTTTTGATGAACAATTTATATACCACCAAAATTAACTCAAATTTTATTATTTCAAGTCTTTTGTGCTAATAGTCCTTTTATGAAGATTGAAAGTCTATTCTTTTTTAAACATTATAAATTTAAGATATTCAAAACAATTGTAGATCTTTTCATTCCTTAGAGATTATGAGATTTTTTCTTTTCCTACCTTCAAAATGAGGGTTTTAAGCTCCAGATGCAAATTTTTTTAGGTGCTTCAAACTGAATGAGATCACCACGGTGTTCTTTCTCTTGGTGTCACCTCTCTCACACCACCAGGTCGAAGGTATGGGAACACCATCCATCCATTTTCTTTCGAAGATCACAGAGGCATGATCACTTCAATAGATATTGTCTTCAAAAAACTTCACCTAGTTGATATTATTTCAGGAGGGAGATTGCTTCTTTCAATAGATCGCTTCTTTTAAGAGGACATTCACTAGAAAAAATCCTTAAAACTTTTTTAGACTCCTCGTGAATCAAAGGATCCAAGGACATAAAATGTGATCCAATCCTTCAAACATTTCTTCTAATTCTGATGGTAGTCCTGTTACAGCATGTGGTGGAGGATCAACAAAGAAACACTTATGTTGGACTACCGATTTGCATGAATGATTTGTGGAGGAAGTTACTCAGCTTGGAGGTGATAATAGGGCTACACCAAAGGGTGTTGTTAGAGTTATGGGTTTTCAAGGTCTCACAATCTATCATGTAAAAAACCATTTGCAGAAATATTGACTTGCAAAGTATGTACCTAAGTTTTGAGAAGGGAAAAATCTAATAAGAGAAAAGATTATGAAGCAGAATGACAATGGATCAATAATCTAAAGATCTTGAAAATTCCTTGAATATTCTACTCAATTCTCTTTGAGGTCATTTCCAATAGTTTATAAATCCCATAGTTTGTGCACAAAGATGGAAATAGAATGTATGATTACATAAATGTTCAAAGGTGGAATTAGGTGGAAGTGTTCATTTACAATCTCATCCAAATAAAGGATTACTATATGTAATCTTGATATTGAAATCTATTGTAATCTTTGGTTGTTGATTGAAGAGATGTTACAAAAATTCAAGACCTACTATTTCCATTGCCCATTCTATTATTGAGTATAGTTGTTGGCACAATCCATTTTGGGGAACAACGCAGAAATCAAGGAAGTAGTTGAGAAAGGGACTAGAAAAGGAGCGTGCATAGAAGAATAAGGAAAAACAAAGCGAGGAAGAAGAAATTCAAAGGAAAAGAAAAGGACTTGTATCAACCATGCACATGAAGTTGGAATGTGGAAAAACCTAATCCACTTAGGGTTAAGGTTTTGTTCATTGATGCAATGGGTTTTAACCCTCTTTTGTAGTATAAATATGTATTGTAAGATCTGAGGAGATCATCTAGAATCTAATGATATATCTAGTGAGTGAGAAGATATAGAGTACTTTTTGCGCAGTGAGATCATAAAGCTATTTGGAGTCATTTTTGGAGACAGAGTTATGAATTGTAACTGAGTGTCAGTTCGAAAGTTGTGGAGAATAGTGCGACATTGGTCAGCCTCACCTATAGTTGTGCATTTAAGATTCACCTCTGATGTAATGCATGAAACACAATGAATTGATGAAGATGAATAAAGAAGAAAATAATTCCAGATCTTTGTGGACATAGCCCGGAGGGGGTGAACAACAATAAAAACCTATGTATTTTTATTGAATGTCTCTTTTATATGTTGCAATGGTTTATGATGAATGAATGAATAAATCTAGTAGTAGTAAAATGCAGCACACACTAGATTACTATGATATTTCCTATATAATGTATGTTAATGAATGAATATGGTTATAGAATGGTATATCTGATGAATATTGAAGTAGAGAAACTATGTATAACATCCCCATGAGTAACATCCCTTCCACGATTGCAGACATTTGGGTCTTGCAATCACCCATAAGCCATCTTGGGTGAGACTACATTTGTTGTCTTCTTGTCTCCAGAAGGGCCGATGGTTTCTATGGTTTTGTTGGAGAAATAAGGTAGAACCTAGGTCAGCCCATACATCCAACAAATGGTTCCATTACCGGTTGGAATTTAGAATATCAAATTGGAAGGGACTTGTTGAAGGACAATGAAGAGAATGCAGTGGTAGAAGGGGATGTTCAAACCATGGAATCCTACTAAGTAGGATATTGAAAGATGGTTGGAAACAAAAGAGATCGAATTTGCACAGAAGGACAATAGAATATCCAAGTATACTTCGTGGTAGTATTCCAACAAATCGTTCCATTTCTAGTTGGAACTCAAAAGAATATATTGGAGGGGATTTGATGAGAAGGACAATGAAGAGAATGCAGTAGTAGAAAGGGATTTTCAGGTCATGGAATCCTACTAATAATGATATTGAAATATGGTTGGAAACAAAAGAGTTCAATTTTGCACAAAAAGACAATAGAAGCTCCAAGTATACTCCACACTAATATTTGCAGCGGTATGTGTTTATTGATCTTCATGAGACATTGTTTTGTTATTTTCTGGAGTTTTTGCAGGAGTGGATATCGAGTTTGAAGGAAAATCATCCAACTAATTGGATAAGACCATTAGAGTGGACTACTGAGAATATTGCATGGATACATATCATGGTCAATAATAAATTCACATGCGTAGTGGATTTCTAGTTAGACAATATTATTGCAGTATTTATTACTGAATTTGCACTCAATACTGCGAATTCATACACTGCTACAAAGCATGAGTTCTTGAAGAGACCAAGAGGAAGGTACATTATACCACTCTACACGTTGATCAATATTTTATTACATGATAAAGGATTGATGACAATGGATTCAAAAAACTAAATCACTATGTGCACATGGGGGAACTGGGGGAAGCACTAAGGAAGATATGAGATATAGAGAGGGCTCTAGAGAGAGGACAAAAGAGGGAAGCAATTGACCCCATTATGATGGATGAGGAATATACTAGGCAAATTATGGATAGAACAACAGTGACGCGTAGTGGAAGACCTTATCGATATAATATCAATATTAAGAAGAGGGCAGTAGCTGAGCGAGAGGGATTGGATAGTGATGAGAAAGAGGTAGAGGATCTCTGTGCAATAAGGAAGATTGAGGAAATCCTACACACCACATATGAGAGGAAAACCATAGGTCAAGGGTCTGGCATAGAAGAAGGCTCTCCATTCCAGATTTGAATTAGTGTGGAACCCACAACCCCATGTGCGACTAAGACATCTGAAGAAGAAGAACCATTTAGACAACCAACAATTAGCGATAGAAGGATTTTAGTAGGATGAGGATCTAGTGGAAGTTCAAGTGGAGGTATAAATTCAGCTATCAATAGTTAGTTATATACACCATGTGGAGGTGTTAGTACAACAAAATTCACAATGGTAGGAGTATATCCAACTATTCGGTTACCAGAGTTCCATGGAGAAGGGTCGGAGGACCCAGAGAAGCATTTGTTTATTTGTGAGAAGATTTGGGAAGCTAAGAAAATTACAGATGAGGATACAAAAGTAGTGCATATTGAAATCACATTCAAATACCACACACTGGACTGGTATACGGGCCTTGCAGTAAAAACTCCACAAGGAGAACCTACAATCGTCACATATGTGAAGAAGGCGTTAATCAATGAATTTCAACAACCTAGTTTGGAAGAGCAGTTTATGAATGAGATGACAGAGATCAAACAGAATCTAGGTGAGTCATTTTGGGAGGTTTACCAGAATTTCAAGAGACTAGAAGGTAAGTTGAAGTATCCTATAACAAATATGCAACATAAACACTTATTTTTTAATTCATTATTGGCACATTTGAAATATCCATTGAGGCAAAAAAAGTTCCAGACTCAGGATGAGGCTTCGCAAGAAACCTTTCAATGGGAGGAGAATCAGTATAAACATACACATCCAACTGTAAAAGAGATGAGAGTAGATCTGAAGAATCTGACATTTCAGTTGAATCATAACAAAGGGAAGGAAAAAAGAGAAGTTTTATGGTGTAATTTATGTAGAACAAAATGACATCATAAGAATGACTTCCCAACATTTGCGCAGTACTTGTGAGAAATAATTCCAAATTCTTCACCCATGGGAAGGGCATGGTGTGAAATATGTAGAACACATGGACATGATCCTTATCATTTTCCCATGATGCAAAAGTATCAAACAATACCCAAGAGCACATTCTGCAATTTTTGCAAGTTAGTAGGACATGAAGACAAGGATTATAGAACCTTGGAAATAATGAAAGAAAGGACTTCGGATACTTATAGGGTGCAGGATGAACTAATGACATGACAACTTGCGAAACAATTTACAATGAAACCGCAGTATAATAATGCACAACAATTTGAAGCACAATTACAATATAATAATGCACAATAATTTGCAGCACCACCACAGTATAATAATGCATAATTGAAATACAATCAGGCACCAAATTATAATACATCACACGGAGACAATCAAGGAAACAAAGGAAGATTCAGAGGAGGAGGTCATGGAAGAAGACGATTTGGAGGAGGTAGAGGACCAATGACATGTCACAATTGTCAGAAACCTAGAAATTATGCAAGGGATTGTCCACAACCACTAACGACATGCATGTATTATTGCACAACATATCATGAAACAAAAGAATGTTCGACACTGTTGACAAAGGTATAGAAAAAAAGAAACTAGAAAAATCAGAATGTTCAATGGATTGTTCTAGAAACCAGAGAAGAGGATGGGAAGAAGATCAATATAGTTACTAGAGGTGGAACCAATATAGGATTAGATGTAGCAAAGCAGAATCATGACCAATACCAATGGTTCAAAAATAATACAACACCTCAAAGAAATTTCGATACACACAAAGAAAAGGAGACATTCAAGGAGGCCAAACAAGAGATTTTGAAGGAGAATATTTCTTCTGCTTCAGGTAAAAATCCAAGAGATGATGTACCAGTATATGAAATGCCTCATATGTTTGTTCAGACCAACATAGATCAGACTTTACAACAAGTAAGTAATCTGAGAAACATTTTGGGGCCTTGGGGTCTCTATATTACATAGTCTGTTAGAAAAGTGCAATTCTGGAGAAGAGATGAAATTAGAACAAAAGACATTCAATCATGTCCATAAGAAGAGAATAAAAATTAGGGAGTTCAAATTGAATGAAAATATTGGTGACTTTAAAATGGGTAATATCATATTAGACTTGGGGTCTGGAGTAAATGTTCTACCTAAGAAGACATGGGAAGCCATGGGGGAACCTACATTAGGATTTTCACCTATTTAGTTGAAGCTAGAAAATCAACATAGAGTGGTACCAATTGGTAGATTGAAATGAATACTAATGGATTTAGATGGTGTGCGCACTATGGCATACTTCGAGGTGATTGATATAGTAGATAACACTACACCATATCCAACATTGTTGGGACTGGATTGGGCATTTGAAAATCAAGATATTATCAACTTGAAGATTGGAAAAATGATATTTGAATCAGGAGAATACAAATTCATTGAGCCATTATATCCTTCAGAAGGAGGAATATATGTTGAACCTACAACAAAAAAATTTATTACATAAGACATAAATTAGTTGTATAGAACTATCGTGCGCGAGGAAGATTATGTTAACCCAACAACATATGCAATTATTAGCTGGAGAAGCATTATTTCTTGTGCTTCATATTCTAACATAGGACTAGAGAATTGGAAGCAACACTTACATGATTTATCCACCATAAGATGTGCAAGAATGAAGCGCGCACTAACATGGGTTGGTACAGAGGTAAGAGAACCTCCTACTTTTTCTGGTCAGAATGATTTAGAAGAATATTTTACAAAGTTTGAGTTAGAAGTTTTTTAAAGTCAAAGGTTACTAGTTTTGGATATTTTTTTGAAAGCTACACCTGCACATTGGTGGGGTACTCATAAGGAGAATATTCTGAATTGGTATCATTACAAAAGATTATTGCGCATTAGATTTGGCGTAGAACAGGAGAAGAAATATATGCAGAAGTATGATGGAATGGGACAACCCAGATAACATGTAGATATATGTATAACACAATGGATATTGGTACCACCATAGGAGTGCCAACATCATTTTATTCATACATTGGAAGGAATCCCAAGGAATTGGAACTACACAGAGAAACTGCAAATTGGGAAGAGATGCAACAAAACATTGTCATTACATTTGCATTTGAACATGAGAGTCCAGGGATAGATACAATACTAAAATTGGTAAGAGATAGGATATTTGAAGAACCAGAATTTGAAATGATAACAACTTATCAAAATCAGAAGAGACAGATAGTAAGACAATTGTTACATTGCTATCATGTCACAGAACATGATCCACCATAAGAAAAACCGCGCGATATTAAGATTACAAAAGTTGAAGGGGGAAGAGATGTATAAGGTCCACAGTTATATTCATAATATTTTTCTACAACACTGAAGATAAAGAAGGTAAATATTGGAATGGAAGAGAATCCAAATATTGCAAATATTGGGGACTATTGGGATAACCAGACGGTAGAAAGAATAACATAGTTATTTCACGAGTATAGCGACCTATTTCCAACAATATTTTCATAGATGAAAGGGGTAGTAGGAGAGAAATGAAAATCCCTTTGAAGCTATATTCCATACCAATAAGATAGATACCCTACAAGTTGAATCCAGTGTATAAGAAGAAAGTGAAGGCATAAATTGATAAGATGTTAGAAGATGGTGTAATAGAACCCATGGAAGAATCTAAGTGGATTATCCCTATGGTAGTACATGAGAAGAAGAAAGGGGAAATAAGGATTTTTGTAAACTTAAGGAAGTTGAATGATGCCTATCTACATGATCCCTTCCCTACTCCATTTACATATGATTTATTGGAGAATGTAGGAGGACAAGAAGCATATTCATTTACTGATGGATTTTCAAGATATCACCAGATCAAAATAACACCATAGGATCAACATAAGACTTAATTTGCTACAGAATGGGGGTCATATCATTACAAAGTGATTCCTTTGAGGTTGAAGGATGCCCCTACCTTTTTTTCAAGGGTAGTGGTAGCTGCATTTAAAGACTTTATTCATAAGTTTTTGGAAGTTTATTTGGATGATTGGACAATATTTAGTTTATTGAAAGATCATGTTGAAGTGTTAAGGTTGATGTTAGACAGGTGTAGACAGTGTCAAATTTCATTTAACATTAAGAAATGTATATTCAACGCACCATTTGGGATATTTCTAGGACATATGGTGTGTAAACATGGTCTGCTGGTAGATCCTACGAAGATTGATGTCAGTGTTAACTTACCACCATCTAAGTCAGTGCACCAGTTAAAAATTACACTTGGTCATACAAGATACTACAAGAGTTTCATAAGGGGATATGCATAGATTACTGCGCCAATGGATAAATTATTGAACAAGGACATTAAGTTCAGTGGAATGATGAGTGTCAATAGATTTTGGACATATTGAAGGAGAAAATGGTGACAACACCAATTTTGGTATTTCCAGATTGGTCAAAGGAGTTCCATGTTCATGTAGATTCATCTTCAATATCACTTGGAGAAGTATTAACACAACCAAGAGAATGTGATTTAGATCACCCAATAGAATTTGCAAGCATGGAGCTTTCATATTTAGAACATAATTACAATACAACAAAAAGAGAAGGGTTGTATATAGTTTATGCATTGCAGAAGTTCAGACATTGTTTGTTAGGAAACATTTTAAGATGTTTACATATCACTCTACTCTTAGATACTTGGTCAATAAGACAATGTTGGGCGGAAGAATATGTAGAAGGTTGTTGTTATTTCAAGAGTTTGATTTTGAAGTATTTGTGAATCCTGGAAGACTGAATGCAGGGCCAGATCATCTATCTAGAATAACTAATGGAGAGGAACCAAACAACTTGGAGGACAATTTTCCCGATGCATAACTCTTTTCAGTAAAAATTATTGATGAATATTTTGCTGACATTATTGATTTTTTAGTACAGGATTTTCCCCAAATGAATATAACACTGTGCAAAAAAAGAATTTGGTGGTAAGAGTTGCATACTACCAACTTATTGCAGGGAAATTATATAAACTAGGAGCATATAACATTCTAAGGAGATGTGTCATGGAGCATGAATGGCCTATCATCTTAGCATAAGCACATGAAGGAATAGTTGGAGAAAACTATGCAGGGAAGGCTACTACACAAAAGATATTGCACGCAGGACTATGGTGGCCAAAAATTTCAAAAGATGCAAAGGAATATTGTCATAATTGTGATGTCTGTCAGAGGGTAGAAAATCCATCTAGGAGGGATTAGATTCCACTGATACCTCAAGTAACTCTGAAAGTGTTTGATAAATGGGAAATAGATTTTGTAGGACCAATCAATCCACCAACTAAGAGATCAAGAGAAAGTTATATCGTTACATAAACATAATATTTAACCAAATGGGATGAAGTAGTAACAAAAAAGGATTGTAGCACAGAAACTGTGGCACACTTCCTATTTCGACAAGTGATTACAAGGTTTGAATGCCATAGAATTATGATGAGTGATCAGGGGACTCATTTTATCAATAGTACCATCCAGGAAATGACTGAATAATTTGAGGTACATCATCAAAAGAGAACTCCATACCATCCTTAGGCTAATGGAACAGTGGAAGCATTTGACAAGATATTGGAGAATGCCTTAACTAATATTTGCAATGTGAACATGGATGATTGGGATTTGAAGATACCAACAATATTATGGGCTTATAGAACTACATGTAAGAAACACACAGGGAAGACACCTTTTAGATTGGTGTATGGACAGGAAGAAGTAGTCCCTTTGGAGTATTTGAAACCTAGTCTATGCATTGCATCCATTACAAACATGACAGAAAGAAGCACAACTCAAGAAATACTGGCTCAACTCATGGAATTATAAGAAGAAAGGATTATGGATGGGTTCCATCAGGAAGTATAGAAAACAAAGGATAAATATTGGCATGATAGACACATTAAGAAGAAGAACTTTAAGAAAGGATATATGGTTCTCCTCTATGACAACAAATACTTGTAGAACCCAGGGAAGTTCAGGATGCATTGGCTAGGGTCATATGAGATAAAGTATGTCATAGATGGAGGTGTTGTGCAGTTGCAGGATTTAAAAGTAAAGGAGATTCAAGGATTGGTGAATGGAAGTCGACTGAAACTATATAGGGAAAATCGACCCAGTAACCCTCAGTAGTTGCAGCGTAGAGAAGTAGAGTTGTACATAGTGTATATAGTAGGAGTTAAAAGAAGAAAAATGAAAGAAAAAATTAGAAAAGGGAAGAAAAAAAAAATGGAAAAAGAAGAAAAATACAAAAAGAGGAAGTAGATGGATAAGTGTTTTGCAGGCAGAGTTAGATGATACAAGTCATAGGAGACAGTAAGTGGTGTGACAAAATAAGAATATACTTTGTGTCGGATAAACATGACTAGATAGAAAACACAACACGGTGGGACAAAAAGCGGTCGAAAAAAGGAAAAGACATTGGTCAGAAAAGTGGGATAGGACAAAGAATTTATGATAGGGACTATAAAAGAATAAAAATTGCAAGGGAAGACTCATTATTGTTGGATATATTTTCATTGATGTCAACAATCGATGTTATGATATTTTTTTAATGATGAATTACCACAGATAAGATTGGCATTGATGTCAACAAGTATATCAGTTAGCAGAAGATGTCAAACATTGTGCAGAGATCAATAGCGCAAGCTCGGGAGGAGGAGAGAACAGTATGAATATCAAAGCTCAGAAGGAAAGGCGCATTGCACAGTATATCAGAAGAAGCGAACAATATGAAGAAATTCATGATTATTGTTGATCACGATAGGATAAAAAATGTTCCTATGATAAACGCTCAGGAGGGTTAGAAAACACAAAGATCAAAGCTAAGAAGATATGGCGTATTGAAATTAAGTAAGTATGGAGCGAATAAAATCGTGATCATTGATGCGCAATTACTAGATCAACGATAGGGATGAATTGTGGGGAGAAAAAGCATAATTAAACCACTTGCCAGTTACAATCCTGCAATCTGTCTAGATTGTTAGATCTCACAACTTCAAATATCTACGACTGGGGTTGATCCAACAAACGATCAGTTTAAGTCAGATTAAATCGTGATCGTCGGATGCGCAATCACCAAATTTACGACATGGATAAATTGTGGATATTGAAAGGAGAATTAAACATCACGCTTGTTCCAAACCCGCAATTAGTCAAGACC
Organism: Picea engelmannii; assembly: GCA_009831015.1. NCBI lineage: Eukaryota > Viridiplantae > Streptophyta > Pinopsida > Pinales > Pinaceae > Picea > Picea engelmannii. The sequence continues at coordinate 211,669 of ML795003.1, read as the reverse complement.
GTCTGATCTTATAGCTTCTAAGATCAATGATTGTGGTTAAATCACCAACAACGCACAATTTCCAAATTGCGGAGTTTGGGTGTCGAGTTAAATCACTCGCAAGTTGTAGCTATGCAATCATCGTCGATCGTTGATGTGCTTCGAGTATATTCATGACCGTTGGATCACATTTTAGTGGAAGGATAGGATAAGATGAAAGGGTTGAAAATTTGATTATATGGAATTCTCGTCAACCGTCAGATCACTTTAAAGTGGAAGGATAGGTTAATAAAGGTAAAAGGGCTGAGAGTTTGATTATCCGAATACTCGCCAGCCATTGGATCAAACCCAAATTCTCGTCGGTCGTCGGATCATTTTTGAGTGGAAGGATAGGATAAGAGAGATAAGATCTGAGATCTCATTGATGTGAATTTTCATCAACCGTTGGATTATTCAAGTGGAAGGAAAGGATAATCTAGAGGAACAACACCGTAGACAGATCAAGCCATTGATCCAAGATCCAGATCGAACAAACATACTTCACTTTGGGTCTAAATATGTAAGGAACTTATGCTCCGTCTGTTTGAGATTTGAAAAACACAAAGCCCAGAAATACGAAATGAATAAAGACCATCAGATCATCTGAAGTAAGCCTCAATCGTTCGATCCAAGAAGACATGTGGCAGACCACACAGCATACCACGTCAGCAAGGAAACATGGCAGACCATGTCAAAAGACCACATCAATAGACCACGTCAGCAAGGATATGTGGAAGACCATGTCAGCAGACCATGTTAGCAAATACACCTGGCATAATTAGATGATGACAAGTGTTAAGAAGAAATTGACTCGTGCCATGTCAACAAGTGACGTAATAAAGTTACGTCACTCCGGGAGAATTACTTCAAGAGTTTCACCACCAAGAAATGTCAAAAGTCCCGAAGTCCCAAAGGATGAAGTTCTGAAGTTACTCTCAGTCGTCGATCTGAGATACCCTTCGGATACTATCTCGGCCGTTAGATCAAGGATATGAATATGTGTCACATTGAGATATCTACATCGACGTCAACAATAAACTGTGACAGACCATGTCAGCAGTCTACATCAACAAGGACACGTGGCACAGTCAGAGAACGACAAGTGTCAAGTTGAATCGACATTTCAGGTACGTGAAAATCATGAATCTGAGTGACATGTGGTAGCTACTCAGCTCGTGACATGTCATCAAGTGATGTAAGAAATTTACGTCACTCCAGGAGTTTTGCTTCGGAATTTTTACCACCAGCACTTTCCCAAAGTCCCGAAGTACCAAATGCCAAAGACTCGAAGGGGACACGATACATCTGATCTGAAGATAAATTCGGGAGCATTCTTTACCATCGATCTACTTCAGTGGAAGGATAGAGTAAATGGAAACGTTAACCGACAACAATCGATCTCCATGATTGATGACTTACTTAGTAGGTGATCACTCCGGAGGAAAATGTAGCATCGTTTATTCGAAACCTCTGAAGTCCTGAAGCGGACATAAGTCATCCGATCTGAAAGTTTGATTTGGGAGTATTCTCAACCGTTGATCATACTACAATGAGAGTTGAGGCCTGAGAATTTCGAATCCTGGAGATGTGAAAGAATATCGACTGTTGATCGAGAGAGGGACACGCGTCAGTGGTTTGTTAGCTTCGAAAGATTGACGTACGGAGGAAACAAGGGGTTGAGGCTCGAAATATCTGAAGTCTGAAGACCCCAAGGAGATATCGACTGTCGATCTGATGTTCGGTTGTACTCACAAACATTGATCAAAATATAGTGGAAGGATAGGGTAAGCATAACAGACAAAGTCGCGGAGTAAAAGGTGGCCATACATCTCATTGTTTGATAAAGTCCTAGCCATTGGATTAAGCAATGAAAGATGAGTGTAAGGATTAAATATAACCATTGATCTAGTTCTGAGATGTAAATGTGAACCGTTAGATCTGTTCGGTGATATCGTATTTGGGAGATTTGAAAGGTTGGAAGTCACGAAGACCTGAAGGGAAAAGACCCGCAGTATCTAAAATCATCCATATCATTGGGCGATTGAATCATGACCGTTGAATTGATAAACAATCAAGATCCCATCTCGCCTAGCATGAGTTCACCGTCGTTGGTCATATGGTAAAGATATGTGAAAGGGCAGATTGTAATGCGTCGCCTAAATTTTTAAGCATGTGGTTCTACTCCATTGATCATATGAACATGGTTTGAAGGAAGCATCGATCTATGTTATCACATAGACGAAGGAAATCGATCCATGATTGTGATAGATTTGTGAAAGGAAAGGTGATGCCAGGTATAACGCTGAAGACCCGGATTGATGATCTCTGGTGGTCCCAAAAGTTATTGTAAATAAAAACTTTAGTTATAACTTGTTGCACAAGTCAGATCAATAACTTAAACAAGTTTTGAGCATAAAAAAGTACAAATACAACCATGATTGGTTCACTTGAAACGTGGCTTGTCGATGAAGCATGGATTGTGAAGTGAAGAGGCAGATTTGGACCTGAGGTTCGTGCGAATATAAGAGATATGTAGAAGTGAAGAAGGTGTGATAAATATTAGAGGAAAGATAAAGCTAATAAGGCGCGAATTTCAGAGAGAAGATGAAATGCGGTGATGAGTGTTTTATGGTATACCTCTGATCACGAGATAGAGTTGATTCTATAATGGATCACTACTACTGGAGTTGAATAAACTCTAGTTGGATATACTATGTTCTATCAGTAAGCTGGGTCTTGCAGCAAGCTGGGTCTTGCCTGAGAGTTGGTGATCCTTACTTCAGTTGGTTCCGAAACAAATCAATTGGTGCTGGGAAAATACTCTTTCACATATATTAATATTACTATATTCATATCAATTATACAAAATCTTATACAAACATCTGTGTCTTTGTGTCCATTGTAATTAGGATTTGATTTTTTTTAATCTGTTCAAATATTTTTTAACTGCTAACTTGTGAGAAGAAAAAGTTAGAATAGTCCACACACTAATTCACCACCCCCCTCTTAGTGTGGGTAGTGTGTTCAACAATTTGTATCAGAGGGAGGTTCCTTCAAACATAGTTTAAACACTGGAAGGTAGATTCTGAAGAAATGGGTGGACATATGGCTCTTTCCGCAATTGAAGCTCCCTTATTTGATGGAACAAATTATTCCTCATGGAGAGAAAATATGAAACAATATTTGAATTCAAAAGGATCGTAAGTTTGGAATTCAGTAGTAATCAAGCCCTGGGATTTAACTACATCAAAGAATCTATCAAAGATTACAGTCCAAAGAAGAGAAAGGAAGAACAATGAAGTGGCATTGAATATTCTTCTCAATAGATTATCATATACAGTCAAGGAAAGCATAGGACTATTCACATCCGCCAAGGACTTATGGCTGAAGTCAGAAAAGATGTATCAAATCAAAAATGAATACACATAAGACATGCCTATCAAGGATGAAGATGAAGACTCAACCATCAATAAAGGTAATGAATCTCAATATTTTGATTGCAATAACAGTGATATTGAATCCTCTCCTGCAAGGAAAGAAGAAGACTCATATACAATAACATAATGTTTTCTTAGCATTTATCCCATGGAAGAAGAAGAAGAAGAATAACTATCAAAGGCCAAACAAAAGGTTGATTGGAGTCTCTATGAATAAATCTATGACCATAATTAATCAGACTATAGCTATCTTCATGACTACACTAAATAATTTCTCGAAAAGAGTCAAAATCATGTGTTTGAAATAAAGGAAATACTCAAGGACAATGAAAAGATAATATATGAGAAGGACAATCATTTAGAAGAGAAAGAAGAGGAGATCGAGAAGCTAAAGAAAGAAATTAGTCAAGTAACAGAAAAGAAGGAAGATCATGAGATTAGAAATCATAAGAATATCCTAGAAATAAAAGAAAAGCTCAAAGAAAATGAAGAAGTCATATCTGAGAAAAATCTTCAGTTAGAAAACAGAGAAGAAGAGATCAAAAGATTGAAAACAAAAGTTGTTGATCTAACAAAAGAAAAGGAAGAGGAAATCAAGAGACTGAAAAATGAAATCAGTCAAGCAAGAGAAGAAAGGAAGGAAGATGATGAACCAAGAAAAAACCTTGCAGATCTAAAAGAACTAAGGGAAAGCTATGTCAATCTTAAAATCCAACTTGAAGAAGCCAAAAGGAGAGAGGAGGTAGTAAGGAACCAGTTGAACAAAAAGGAAGAATCCTATCATGAGATGGAAGCAGAAGTTGTGAATCTTAGAAATAAGGTTGAGAAGTTAGACACCCAAATAAATTTCTTGAACAACTCCATGAACCTGGATGAGATCTTGGATAGTCAGAGATCACCAAATGAAAAATCTGGTCTCGGATACAACAAGGAAGAAATCAATACTCCTAAGAGGTATGATATAGTTCCTTCAGTTGTAAAGGATGAAAACATGTCTGACATAGGTCCTTCATTTGTAAAGGATGAAGACAGGTCTGAAACAAATCCTTCATTTGTAAAAATTGAAAGCAGGTATGACTTAGGTTCTTCACGTTCAAAGAATAAAAGCAACGCTACAACATTTAGAAGATCAGATCAAGGAAGACATCCAGAATCTATTCATATACCTCAAAGCAAGTTCAGAAGATATATACCTTCATGGATGAATCAAAGAAGGTATGAGAGTGTCTTTAACGATTATTATTTTTCTTGAAATGAATATGGTCATAAATCCTTGGATTGTAGGCATCATGGAAGAAAACAATTTGGTGGGTTCAACAACAGTATAAGATGTTGGAAATGCAATCATGTTGGACATATTTTTGCACATTGTTACACTATGATATTCTATGGTTTTGGTGGATATGGCCACAAAGCCTATAACTATTGGAACTCAAGAAAATAGTCAATGAGAAATGTGTCATACAGTACGAAAAAAGGAGTAAATGAAACATGGAATAAAAATGAAGTTGCAGTAATAGATGATCAGAGAACAAAGCTCAAGAAACTGGGACACTTAGATATGTGGATAGAAAATATTGAACAAGTGAAAATGAGTGAAGTTGATTGTTGAAAAAAGAATGTCAGTCACGTGACAAGTATAGTATAAACCTTCTCAGACTTTAGAGAAATGTACAATGAAGAAGCATCTTGGATAAATACAGATACATCTGGTTAGAGATCAATTAGAATCAATGGGAATATCCAAGAGATGTTTGAATAAAATGAGCTACAATTGCATAGTGTTCCAGTAAGACAACAACATTCGTAGAAGAAACATTCTGATGTACAAAATGATGTACATGGCATCCCATAGAAATAAAAAGAGGAGAAACCTTGTCATAAAATGCTACCCTTTTAGAAACAAAGGGGGAGAACATTCAGTAAAAGCTCAAGGGAATTTTTGGTTAGTAAATAAGGAAGTGATTAGATTAAGTTTTGAAAAGACTCGATCACTACAAAAATTGGTATCAAGAAGACTACTCATTTGAAACCAAAAAATCCCAATTAACTGAGATAAGAAGTTAGTAAATTAACAAGGGAAGAAACCATGTCAGGACAGATAGCTTTTCATAACCAAAGGGGGAGATTAGTCAGAATAAGAGAGAGAGCATATTGACAAGGGGATTCATTCAGTTATGGAAGGCAGAACATGATTTACCCAAGTTCAGACTTTGGTTAGTAACATATAGAGCTTTACCACAGGAGCAAAAACCCTTTGCTATTGATGTCACAGGGGGAGAGAAACTTCATAAAAGGAAAACTTCATAAGATAAAAGCATCATCACAGGGGGAGTTTTGTATATGAAGTTAGTGGGTTTCCCTCAATGACAAAGGGGGAGATTGTTGGATATATTTTCATTGATTTCAATAGTCGATGTGATGATCTGTTGTTAATGATGAATTACCATAGATAAGATTGTCATTAATTTCAACAAGTATATCAGTTAGCAGCAGATGTCAAACAATGTGAAAAAATTAATAGCACAAGCTCAGGAGGATGAGAGAACAGGAGAAGCGAACAGTATGAATATCAAATCTCAAAAGGAAAATCACATTGCAAAGTATATCAGAAGAAGCGAACAATATGAAGAAATTCATGATCATTGTTGATCACGATAGGATAAAAAATGTTCCTATGATAAAAGCTCAGGAGGATTAGAAAACGCAAAGATCAAATATTAGAAGAGATGGCGTGTTGAAACTCGGTAAGTATGGAGCAAATCAAATCATGATCATTGATGTACAATCTTCAGATCAATGGCAGGGATGAATTGTGGGGAGAGAAAGAAGAATTAAACCACTCGCCAGTTACAATCCCAAAATCTGTCTAGATCATCAGATCTCACAGCTTCAAATATATACAATTGCGGTTGATCCAACAAACGATTAGTTTAAGTCAGATTAAATCATGACCATCGGATGTGAAATCACCAAATCTATGGCAGGGATGAATTGTGGAGATTGAAAGAAGAATTGAACATTGTGCTTGTTCCAAACCTGTAATTAGTCAAGATCGTCCGATCTTATAGATTCTAAGATCAACGATTGTGTTTAAGTCACCAACAATGCACAACTTCCAAATTCCATAGTTTGGGTGTCGAGTTAAATCACTTTCAAGTTGTAGCTATGCAACCATTGTCGACCGTTGATCCACTTCAAGAATCTTCATGAATGTTGGATCACATTTTAGTGGAAGGACAGGATAAGCTGAAAGGGTTGAAAATTTGATTATCCGGAATTCTCGTTAGTCGTCGGATCACTTTAAAGTGGAAGGATAGGTTAAGTGAGGTAAAAGGGCTGAGAGTTTGATTATTCGAATACCCGCCAGCCGTTGGATCAAACCTGAATTCTTGTCAGCCATTGTATAATTTTCAAGTGGAAGGATAGGATAAGCGAGATAAGATCTGAGATCTCATTGATGAAATTTTCATCAGTTGTTTGATTATTCAAGTGGAAGGATAGGATAATCCAGAGGAGAAACACCATATACAGATCAAGACGTTGATCCAAGATCGATATTGAATGGACATCCTTCACTTCGGGTCTAAAGATGTAAGGAAATTACGCTTGTTATAACCCTAAATTGCACTAGACATGCATACCTAGGATCAGGCCATCTAACTTGCTATCTTTGCCAAGCCATCACTGAACAAGCTCTTCTAAAAGCCATTGTTTTGAATGTGTACATGCCCTGCACCACTACTTCCCACATACACATGCTTTTTGCACCACTATAGCCCGCATACACTCACAGAATATCACAAAAAATGAAAATTGCAAAGGGATAAAGGTTTATGGGCCATTACATAACCGTTTGACTTCCCATAGCTAGTCACCCCAACCGTTACTATCTCTTCTGCCCTATAAAAGAAGGGGTTTGGGTCCCATTTCAGGGAGAAGCACGAGAGCATAGAAACTATGCCCATTTTTGTATTCCCCCTTTGCCCCAATATTCGACAACCAGATTGTGAGTTTGAGCCAAAATTCCCTTTTCCTCCATTGAAATCCCTTGCCATTCCCCTAGAGAGAACCAAAGAGGATAAGGAGAAGTGGAAGCAATTGGTGCATTGTGAAGAGGATCCCAGGACCGAGTTTGAGGACCAGCGTCGATCTCATATTGTAAGTGACTTTTGTGATATTAATATAAATAAGTACTTTTTTCGTCCGGCCAAATGACGTCTTAAATTTCTATGATTTGTTTACATTTCTTGTTTATGATTTCTAACCCACTAATCCATATGTAGAATGCATGCTTGTAGTTTCTTGTTTGTCTTTTGGTGAATGCAGGTCAGCCTTGGGAGGATACTTACAGTTAGGAAACAACTAAGCACAAAGGGATCAACACCGAATGCGAAGTTTAAGGTATGCCTACCGGATCCCTATATTTTGTATTTTGTGTATGATTGTGGGGTAATGTCGGGATAGTTGATAAACAATAGGAGACTTTAGACGATTAGCTCTGCCTACATTTTAGAACCTTGGTGTAGTTTGTAGAGGGGTTTTACCGCTATATTAGAATTGGTGACCGTACTGGGGAAACCTCTAGGGTCTTTGGGGATATTTCTTTTTGGGTGCTTTGAATCAATTTATTTATTGTTTTTTGATTTTCTGTAAGCTTCTGTGTCTTTAAGGGATTCTGGTCTTCCATACCAGTACTCCCTACTTGTGCTGGACTGTTGGTTTTCATTTTTTTGAGGAGTTACAGAAGTGTACATGGCCTGCTGTGGGATTGCATGCGTGCATACACACCCTTCCCTTGGAAAACCCGAGTACATACGCTGGTTGTTGAAGTGTCAGTAGTGTGCATGTTGAGATTTTTTTTTATTTTTAAAGAAGAGGCAGTCATCCTCTTGCCTGTCAGGAGTCACACTTCTCAGCGGTTTTCTTGATCTAGTCCTGGTCTCTATTATAGTATTCTGTAGCCTAGGTCTAACTTCAATATAGATTTCTTCTGACCAAAGATTTCTTATGTTTTCTTTAATAGGGTTTTTAGACAAGTTTGCGAGTCTTCTTTGATCTGCTTGTTTGGGTATTGTCGGTGACTCCTTGAGATCTATGATTAGGCCTGAATTAATTTCTTGGTTTTGACTTGTCTTCATTTTCCCCTTTTTTCTTTAGAAGAAAAGAAAATAATTCATTTTCAAATTTCTTGTTTTGAAGCATAAAACAATAAAAAAAAAATGTTTCATTTCTTTGTTTTGTAAAGTAGTTTAGGTGAGTTGCTTCATTTACCAAGGAAAAATAAAGTTTTCTTAAGTTATTTAATTGAGTGCCTAGGACAGTAAGTAGCTCGTAGTCGAGTGAAATCTTGTTTTAATTTTTTATTTTCAAAGATCTGAGAAAAGTAGTTACAAAAATTTTGGTGAAAGAGTTTAAATTGGCAAACCTTTTGTGAAGAAGAAGTAGTTTGTTTCCAGTTTCATCTTATTCTCTTCTCTTTCGTCTCTTAAAGAACATCACTGGCTTCATTTCCATTCCTTTTGACTTAAGATAGCCACTAAAATTAACACTTAATTAAAATTTATTAGACTTTGTGTTTGTAGGGTTCATCAACGCAGTCTAGGCTAGAGCCTTGATTTAGGAGTGGAGAGGAAACTCTTCAAGGATACAAAAAAAAAACATAAGAGTCTATGCTAGGGAGTGCTTGAAAGTCTAGTAACCGTGAAAGTTATCCAGGACCCCCCTCTAACACAGGGGATAAACATGAGGTTGCATGCGGAACGGTAGTGGAGATAACCCCTCCAAAGTTAGACCAAGCATAGTGGGGAACACATATAGAGGGCTTATCTTGGGATTTCGTTGATCGCATTTGCCACAGAGCTTCATGGGTCTCGAATCTATTCGAGGTCCTCACTCGTCTTTTATAACACTTGATTTTGATACCCTTGACAGGTTTCGGGATTGATACACTGCTCATTGCGGTCCACCCGACTGTCGAATGTACCTGCCTGGTGATTGTTCATGCGCTGGCAACCTAGTTTCCTTTATCTTAGTGACTTACACAGGTGACTGCGGGGGTATACCATGGTACCTAGGGTAGACATCAGGCCACGCTTTTCAGAGTATACCCAGAGGGTTCTTCCATATTCGAGTTGCAATTGCACTGGTAAGTTTCTCTAGTGTTGGTTGGTGTAACTGTTCTTCCAACTAGCTAGTGATCTGCTTGTCTTATCTCATAGGAGATTTTTCTAGTGTGTGTTGGTCTTTAAATGTTAATAGAAATCCCTAGTGTGTGAATTATCTTCTCACACAGTGGAGGATCAGGAGCTTCATCATCCGTGAAGGCTTCTTGGCCTACCGTCGGTTAATCTAGAGCCACCCCCACCACCGTTAAGGTGAAGACTAGACCAGCAAGGGTATTTTGAGGCGACCGGGCCACAGGAAACTGAGCTTGACCCATCTCCAAGAGGAGAACATTTGATTCAAGAGGAACCAACCATTGCTGACCTCAGAGAGGACTATCTTGGTCCGTATAACCCTCCGATCACCGATCTATCGACGCCCATCGTCATACAGGTTAAACCTTACGAGCGTCAGGTAGTGTCACAATCAACAATGGAGACAAATGCTGCTACTTCTTCAGGGAATCCTCACATTCCCTCTATGGTTTTCACTACAGGGGGTGTTCTACCTCCTAAACAACCTTCGTTGGTCTAGGACACTATGGTATCGAATGCCTCTACCTCGGGCAATGGTCTGATTCTGTCTATGGTGACAATCCCTACTTCTTTCACCCAGAGTGCGACAGGCCCTCCGTTCTCATACGAGGTGCTTGGCTTCGGTACGAGCACTGTCCTTTCCTACTCTACTCTACATACATTAGGTCTCAGGGAAAGGAGCTCCAATGCTCTCTGCAAGGATCCATGGGGGGCACTTCAGCTCCCTGTAACGCTTTCCCTTATGGAGGGGGTCATATACCTCCTTCGTCCCCTTTGCTCGGCAGTTCTCACTAGCACTCTGTCAGGATGAACGTAAACTACAGTTCATTTAGATAAGGTAGTCAAGGACTTCCTTCTTAAAGCATGTCGATAGTTTTGATATTGTTCTCTATGTTCGATGTGTTTGGTAACAACAATTTCTCATCAACTTCCTTCTCGATCAGGGGCAACCTGGTTATGGACAATAACATCCTTTACAAGGTATTATTCCTGCACAGGGGGCAAACTTAGGAATTCCTTCCTCACAAGGACCTTGGAATCCATGGTAGGGATTAGTTCCCTTGTCAGGATGTCAATCGGGGGCAACTCCTTCCATAGCCAATGGAACCCCGGGCAAGGCTCAACACCTATGTCCGTCGGATCGGTAGGGGGAAACCCTTCTCAAAATCCTTGGAATGCGATGCAAGCCCAACCCTTTATGTCCTATTATGGGAGTCATCCTATGACGTCTCAACAAGTGAAGAATCTGTACACTGTTCATGGCCATGGTTATTACCAGAACCCTGGTCAACAACCTAACTTTTCCTGGAAACCTGGTGCGAGCCAAACTCCAGGCTCCTTTTTCCCTAGTTATAACCACAACCCAAATTATCGTTTCTGGAAACTTTTCACTTGCCAGACATGGCAAGGTTATTAAACGACCCCATCTGTCATGATCCGCGTTGGCCTCCTATGCCGACCAAGTTGCCTTCAGACATTCCAAAGTTTGATGCCAAGCCTAACGAATATCCAGGCGATCATGTGACTACCTTCCATTTATGATGCTCGTCCAAGTCATTGAGAGACGACTCCATCCAGTTACGTTTGTTTCAATGCACTCTCATCGGGAGTGTTGCGAAATGGTACATCAAGCTTGACCGCTCAAGATACTCTTCCTTCGGCGAATTGGAAATGGCTTTCTTAAACCATTTCCAATTACCTGTGAGATATGATGCTGGCACCGAATTGTTGGACAACTTTGAGCAGACAAAAGAGGACCATATCTTAGATCACATCCAAGAATAGAGATGCCAAAAGAGTTTGATAAAAGCGCCAGTCCCACCAACATTTATTCTTGATTGGTTCCTAAAGTCTTTGGTACCTCAGTTGTCTAAGGACGTCACAACGTCGAGGGTATTTTCAGAGGAAGATGCGATAATGAGAGCCCAATAGCTAGAACTAATTTACTCTCAGTCTGGTGTACTTTACAAAGTTTTTTCAAATGCACCGAGGTCGATACTTGACAAGACCAAATAAAGGTCTGGACCACATGTCGATGGTATTTTCGGTTCAGCGCAAATGAATACCACAGATCAGCTGTCAAATCAATTGCAACAATTTCGAATACAACAGACAATGGCCACCCAGACCACCGGTTCGGTTGTTCCCCCTACCCAAACGTTGGATGTACATAGTGTGCAATCGATAGACTCGAAGGTTGCCCAGTAGCCTGAAGGAAATAAAAAACAATGAAATAAGGGTAAGGGGGATAAGAAACCTACCAATAATGTTGGTGAGGGAAACACTGAAAAAAAAGAAGTTGAAGTATCTGTGTAATCTTTGCACGAAATACCACCCGACTCACTAGTGCCCTCAGCTTGTGGAGGCCTAGAATTTATTGGCAAAGCAGTAGCCTGTCATGTTAAAATCCATTTCCACATGGAAAAAAATTGACTCAAGCCTCTTCGAGCGTGGAAGGGGGTAGTCAGGGACCCCCTCTATATGCGAGTAATCCTTCGTCCGTGAATTTGTACATGATGAAACGTAGCATTGACATAACAACTAGGAAACATGACTATGGAATGACAAACACCTCTAAGAAGGGTAAAGAATCCAAAAACCCATCTCTTCCTCGCCATATTGATAAGACGTTGGGCGAAAAAATTACATGCATCCCAAAATATGCGTTCAAGAAAGCTTCCCACAGCCCAAATGCAAGGGCCACCCAGAACTACTCTGTGGTGGAGGATTTGTCACAAACCCCTTGTGAAATTTTTTCTTTGGAAGTCCTCCAGAGTTTCCCTTCCTAGAGAAAGGCTCTGTTAGCTGCCTTAGGATCTACTGAGACTTGTAATACGTGAATGATCATGCTTGATATGACCAACTTAAAATATCGTCTTTTTTACCACGTAGCATTTCAGATAGTAGTGGCTTACACCACGAAAATGTTTACTCGGAACATTTTTTACACAGTGGTTGATGACGACGCCTTGACATGCGTGATGTATTTGGCATGTTGGAAGGCCATTGACCAACCCATTTTGTCTCCATCGCCTACTCTTCTTAGTACTTTTGATGGTCGTTCATTCCGACCACATGGAATCATCCCCTCTTTCCTCGTGCAGTTAGGAAGAAAAACTGTGTGTCGAAGTTGAAGTGGTCGTTGCGTCTCTCGACTACAATCTCTTGTTGGGAAGGAGTTGGACCTATGCTATTCAAGCAGCAGTCGCGACAGTTTTCTAGGTCTTGTTGTGTCCACATGAGGGCCATATCGTGTCCATTGATAAGTTATCCCTATTCCATATTGACCCTTCATCAGGGGTATCCACGGTCCCAATGATTGATAAACATCAGCCCGACATCGTCAACATAGGGGTTGGTTTGTGCCCACCTTTTATGGGTACTTTCGATTACCCACATGTGACCGACAATGTCCATTGCATATCGACTGTCCCCGACCAGCCTAGGGCTGAAATATTTCAAATCTCGTCGTTTCACATGACTTACTTTAACGATCTGCGGACTCTTCCTTCCCCATCAACCATGATGGAAGGGACAGGGCACCATGGCATGGCCATGCCTTTTTTGACAGCAAAATTTGTGTACTCTATCGCTCAGCAAGATTCCACCGACCTTGATCCGACTCCCACACAACAGTTGGATCCAGTTCTCGAGCCTACATGGGCTCAAGGTTCCCTTGCCGATACTAATTCTTTAGACTTAGTCTTTCCCTCAGATGAGGTGATTATTGAGGCAATGACTAGTCCGGACAGACCCTGGGATGATCTTCATCACAGATATTACTTTCTCTCAGAGTTAAGAAGAATTGAAGCAGGTGAATTCACTATGAATATGACTGGAGATAAGGCTTGTCCTACCAATATTTTGGCTACACAGGTTGTTTACGCTAAAGGAAATATGAAAACCATTGTTCAAATGATACCTATCGATATCTCCAAAACCCTCGACGTCGTGGATAATATCTTCTTCAGAGCAGACTGCTCCCCTGAGGAGATTCAAATCTACACGGATTTTTTTAAATAATTGCACGATGTGTTTTCCTGGTCTTACGAGGAAATGCTAGGCATAGATCCAAGAATCATTGAACATGAAATCATGATGTATCCTAATGCTAAGCCGGTCCAGAAGAATCTTCGTCTAGTCAACCCTAGGAAAGAAGCAACTATTAAGGTTGAAGTAGAGAAACTATTCAAGGTTGGTTTCGTCTACCCCGTTCAATTGACTCAATGGGTGTCAAATCCTGTGCCTTTCAACAAAAAGTAGGTTACGATTTGCATATGTACGAACTTCTATGATTTGAACAAGGCCTACCCAAAAGATAATTTCCCCACACCGTTTATTGACCAGATAGTCAATGAATGCGCAGGTTGCGAAGCCTTTTCTTTCATGGATGGTTTTTTGGGGTACAATCAAATATAGATCAAGCTCGAAGACCAACACAAAACCGCTTTCATTTGTCAGTGGGGTACATTCACTTATCGGAAGATGCCTTTTGGTCTGAAAAATGTTGGAGCTACTTTTCAGCAGGCCATGTCTTTTTCTTTCCATGATCTCAAACACATAGTCGAGGCTTATCTTGATGATTTAGCGTCACGATCTCGTAAGAGAGATGATCATCTCACACACCTCTGACTTATCTTTGAGCGATGTCGCTACCGGATCCGATTGAATCCAAACAAATGAATATTTTGCATAACATTGGGTCATCTACTAGGTTTCATAGTTTCTACAACATGGATCATGGTTGATCCTCTAAAGGTTGAGGCAATAGTTCAGTTTCCTCCCCCGTGCACAGTCCCTCAGCTTCAGAGTTTACAAGGAAAAAAGAACTTTTTATGGAATTTCATCGCGAACTAAGCTGATATCACAAAGGGTTTCATGCGTTTACTAAAGAAGGATTCTCCTTTTCATTTGGACGAAGCCGCTCAACCCTCTATCACAGCGTTGAAACGCACCCTCACATCCACCCCTCTGCTTCGGCCACCCAATTATAATAAAGATTTCTTATTGTACTTGGCTGCTGCAGAGTCGACCATCGGTATGGTCTTGGTTCAGGAGGATGATTTTCTCTCAGAATACATGATTTATTACCTGAGCTGAGGTTATGCAGGAGCATCGTAAGTAGCCAACCAAGCAAGTGTAAAGGCTAGAGACAGCTGGAAAAGCACCAGTGCACATTTTGAAACGTTTTGAAGATTAATAAATGAATATTAATGTAATAGCTAGGGGAAGCGTACTTACATTTATATCTTGGAGTTGTGAACATATCTTGAGCGATTTCTCTCATCTGTCGAATGTAATAGGCCTTTAAGTCTGTTTAATGAAAGTAGGTGGATGTAATTTAATAGATTAGATAGTTTAAAAGCGTAGGAGGGAAAATGGATTATAGACACCCTCACCCTTGTATCAGTATCAAGAAGGAGAATTAACAATACAGAGAGAATTTTGTAAGCTGTAGCAGAGAGTTGTAGAGAAGAACCCATGTACAAGAACACTTGAGTTAATATATAAATCTTTGACTCAATTTTCATGGTGTTATGATGCTTACTGTTTACATTTGTTAAATGGCATGTTCACAGTTGTTTTGTTTTCTCTGCTACTCATTTGTTTCAATGCTATGTTGTGTGTATGATTTCATGTTGAATGTATAAATTCAGAGAGAGAAGAAGAATGAATTTAAATTGTTTCTCTTCCTGAGAGTTCCTACAAGGAGTGCAGTGAATGTCTGCAAGGTGTGCGTTGATGTGGGTCTGAGTTTTACCTCAGAAAGATCAGGAGAGATATCGTTGTTCTCATACCAGCAGGAGTGCAAGTGGAGCATAGAGCCATGCAAGGTGTGCGTGGGCTAGTTGAAGCCTTAGGAATTATCAACTAAGGTGAAGGTTGAAGAACTACTATTGCAAAGACTGCACAGAGTCGAAGATTCAAATAACCAGAAGTTATTTGGAAGTCGCCGCAAGGAGTGCGAGCAAGATTCCTTTTGGAGGCTTGAATTTTCAAGCAAGAGCTCATGAGGGATAGTACCTTTGAAGTGTTCAAAGGGAGGTGGAGATCGAAATAATCTTGCAGAGGTCAAGTTCAGGTGGAAGAACGAGTGAACGAATGGTGAGAAACCATCGTGAATGTAGTGCGAAGTTGCGAGAGTCGTTGGATCTTGAAAAGTCGCAAGGTGGTTAGAGGCCAGTGAAACCCATCACCCAGGATTCGAGGTTCAATATGAGTCGTTGATCTCATTTCGACCCACGTCGTTGGATCATTTTTTGAATTCGGGGCTCGTGATTTCGAAGGGCAGACCAAATTCTTGGTTTCGTGAACTTTCAAGTTGCGAGGAGCAGGGAAGGAGATCCAAACCGTTGGATCCAAGCCACGGGAGAACCGTTGGATCAGAACCCAGCGGGCTATCGTGTATCGGAGGCTTGGGGGTTGAAATAATTTCTTTTTTATTTGCGAGGTCGCAAAGTGCCGAGTGTCGAGGGCTCGTAGAACACATGGCACATCTGTTAGGTGGTGATCGTGTGGATGACAGGTGGCCCAAACATACAGCGCACCGAAAATGTGGAAGCGGGTGACAGGTGGTGAATACGCGTCGCCTGGGAAGGAGTCATCCCATTGTTGACTTATCGTGTCTCGGAGTTTCGCAAAGGAGGATAACAAGGGATCAACACTCCAAATCATGAAGTCAGGAGTTGAGAGTAGTGATAAAGGAGTCAACACATCACTGACTTATCACATCTTGGAGTTTTGCAAAGGAGGAGCACGAGGGCTCAACACTCCAACTCGTGAAGTCGCGAGTTGCAAGTAGTGCTAGTGCATAGCCCTAGCCAATGGTGATGTGTGGAAGGCGCTAACAAGGAGGGAGCCTACCCGTATCGCATCTCAGGTATCGACATTTGGAGGAAGAGGATTTGAGGGGCTTCGACTCAAGAACTCACAAGATTGCGAGTTGTGAAAGGCGCTTGCGCTAAGGCAAGGTCATGGTCACTGGGAGAAGGTGAAGCTCGTGCTTGGTGTCTAGTTGCGCAGGGCGGGTTTCATAAAGGAACTGTGGATTCGTTGAAGGTTCCAGCAGAGAATCAAAGGAGTCGCTTCGGCTCGAGGATAATTTAGAATGATCCTGTGTGGATCTCGGCCCGAGGGTTGGGGGTCTGCTTCATGAGTCTTGGTTGGATCGGAACTCAATTATTCCCACATTGAAAAAATTGTATTGGCAGCAGTTCATGCTGTCCAACGGTTCCGTCATTACATCTTGTTTCGCAAGACCACCGTCATTACCATTGTGAATTTGTTTCAATACGTGTTGACACGACGTGTAATCAGTGGAAAGATCAGTATATGGATAGTTATCCTCCAGGAATTCGACTTGGATTTTGTTTCAGCGAAATCCAAAAAGTCGTTGGTATTTGCAGAACTCATCTCGGAAATTACGGTCGAATCAGGTGATGTTATACCCGAGGAGTCGCCTATCAAAGGAGACATGTTTTTTATCACATCTTCGAACCCCTTGTATAGAGATATACTAGTCTATATCCAAACTTTGAAGTGCTCCACCTCTGATTCTAGTGATGAGAATCGTCATATACGCCATTAGGCCAAAATATATCTCATACTTGAGGAAACTCTATATCGTCGAGGTGTAGATTGCATCCTTCTCCGGTGTCTCACCCATGATGAAGTGAAAACCGTGCTTAATGATTTCCACACCGGAGCATGTGGCAGTCATTTTTCTGGGTTGGAAATAGCCCAAAATATTCTACGAGCCGGTTACTTTTGGCTGACATTAATCAAAGATTATGTTGAATCGGTTAAGAAGTGCCACCTGTGTTAGATCTTCTCTCGGAATATGAGGGCACACCCCGCTCCCATGTTTCCCATCATCACAGTTCATTCGTTCACCATGTGGGGATTGATTACGCTACATGCAACCCCCCTTCCGCAAGGGGGCACCATTATATCATCCTAGAAGTAGACTACTTCACGAAGTGGATCGAAGTTATTCCAACGTTTAAAAATGATGGCGAGACAACAACTCTCTTTTTGTTTAACCAGATAATAACAAGGTTCAACGTCCCGAGAGAGATTGTCACTGATCATGGCAGTCACTTTCAGAAAAAAATGATGTCTGAGTTAACATCAAAGCTTAGGTTGAGGCAAGAAAATTTTTCACCCTAATACCCACAAGTGAATGGTCAGGTGGAAGCAGTGAATAATTCCCTTAAGACTATTCTACAGTGAACGATCAATTCGGCCAGGTCAAATTGGAATTTGATGTTGTACTCGACATTATGGGCCTACCGAACGTCTGTGAAGACTGCAACTGATTTCTCACCTTTTCAACTCGTTTACAGGTTGGAAGCAGTCTTGCCTATAGAGTGCCATATCCCCTCTCTAAAGTTGGCAATATAGTTATTTCCAGACACTTCACCACTTGAAGAGTGTTTATTATATCCTGAGTAGCATCACGATGCAACCTTGACTAACGAGGCTCACAAACAAAAAGTCAAGTGTCAGTATGATCGTTTTGTCCATCCTCAGATTTTCTCTGAAGGTGACCTTGTCCTAGTCTACGACCAAGATAAGGACCCCCTGGGGGAAGGCAAGTTCAAACCCATGTGGTTCGAACCTTTCATCGTGAAGGAGGTTCTAAAGAAGGGCACTTATTATCTGGTGGACTTTGAGGGAAATGCCTTGGAGGAGCCTAGAAATGGGTTTTACCTCAAGAAGTATTACTCGTAGGTGGGTCACCTTGGGTGACTTCTTGTAACATATGTATAGTCTTATACATTTTCTCTTTAGTTTTTGTCTTTTTGGTTTTATGGACGTGTCATTTTTTATGTCATATTTTTCACTGTGGCACATGTCAAGTGAATCATAGGTGTTCGTTGGGTTTGCGGACGGTGTTAGCCAACACACTCAGAGGCTTGCTTCCACAGCTTGGGTAATTTTCACACCTCAGGGCCAGTTGCTATCTTCAAGAGGTATCTATTTAGGTGACGCCACAAACAATGTCGTCGAATATAGCGCAATATTAGAGGTGCTTCGTGACGCTTTGTCGCATGGTATCTTTCACCTCCGGGTCTACTTAGATGCTCAGCTGGTTGTGTCTCAGTTAAATGGGGTTTACTGCGTTTACGATCCTACACTACATCGACGGTTCCTTAGGGTACGTCTCTTAGAAAGAAGATTTGATTACATTACGTATATCCATGTTCCTAGGATATTGAATCAAATCACAGATACTCTAGCTAATCATGTATTAGATTGGCATATTGCACACATGTATGAAAAATCACACACACGCACATGTAAATACATTTGTAAAATAGATGTAATCCATAAGACGTAAAAAGTTGTAAAATATCCATATATATATCAAAAAATATTAGAGTACATGGGTTGGCGCAAGCGCCTCAAAAAGATGTCCATACATAGTCATGTGGCTTATGCCCTCAAAAATATACAAAAAGGTGCCCTCGACACGTGAGTAGTCTATCCTAGATAAGGGTGGGGCTTGTTGGCCTTGCCATAATGAACAACAATGTTTTCCAAACGCCAGAAGAGTTGGACCCAGGTCTGTGGTACCCCAACTACGTGTGATTGCATCGACGGTGGGAGATCCTCGATCTCTTCCATAGGGACTGTACGAGTGAGCGTGGTGAGGTTCCACTCTACCCATATCAATACTCTCTCAGCCTCTCCAGCTGGAGGCCCCCCTGTTGTTGTTGTTGGTCCGATGACTGCAGTTGGTCCTGCCTCTAGTCGAGGATGCCGCCTAGTCCTCGAGAAGTTTGTTGGACGCACTGGTACCACATCTGTTCATAACAGATACATAAGTGTCAGATACTTTGGTATACAAAAAAAATGATATATATGAAAAGACATAAAAAATAAATAACTTTGAAAAGAAACTTACACATCTCTCCTCACTCCGCTCCGGGAGGTACAAGCATGTCAGGATTCCTAGAAAAATTGATCCCATCATAGGGGTAGTCCTCTATTGCCGAAATATTCCATGACCACCAGTCAAAAAATTTATTATCGAAGGCCTCAATGGTCCTCCCTCCCCCTTGTCATGGAAACAAGACTGCCCATCTGCATAGCGCTAGGAGAAAGGCCCCGTGCCCTTGGATAGTCTCTCGAGGACTGAGATTGGGTACCCTCTCGAAGAAAAAGGAACACAAAATAGTCCCAGACCCAAAGTTTTGGTGCTCCCATATCTGACATTCTGTTAGTTTTCTCTTCATGCAATCCAACATGGTGGTACTCCAATCGAAAATCCGTGCATTTAAGCATTGTACTGCACAATGCATGTGTGCCTGGGAAGCATGATGCAAAGTCGTGGATCTAGTTATCCGCCCAATGAGTAGAAATATCACTTTGAGTGATAGGTTGTTGATCTTATGTATAGGCACCTGAGAACCTACTTTCTCAGTACCAGCCTCGCAATGGAGTCCAATCAACTCCTCAATGTTGTGAGGCCCGGGGGGAAAAGTACGCAAGTTGACTAGATCCCCTCTCCTCGAGAGACCATTTAGGAAGTAAATATCTTCAGTCATTGGAGCCAATGACTGCCCCTCGAGCATGAATGCCTCTGCATCAGAATGCCAGTAATCTATCAATGCATTCAACAACCTGGGTTGTGCCCTCATAAACAAACACTGGAAGAACTTTAACAACCTGCATTGTGACAAAACAACGATAGCAGCAGGGTCCTCTGAGACCAAAAAATCAATGTCCTCGTGCTCCCTCTCTCTTCAATGAACATACATCCTGCAAAATGACAAATGTATGGAGAGTTAACTCTTGTTTTTTTTTATTTTTCCACTTATTTGAGGGTGTACGCGAGCTGTCTTGGGGACATTCGCATGTGCATGTGGGAAAATTATCTTCTGCCTGCATGTACACGTGGGCTGTGCTCGGGCAACTCGCGTACACATAGGTCCAACCTCTTTAAAGGTCTGTGCCCCCCCCCAAAAAAAAAACAAATGAAAAAATGAAGAATGGAAATGCAAGAGAGGTTAGTTTGTACTTACTTGGTCCAAGCGGAAGTTAGCTTCGTCCACTGAAGCTCCCAGAATCAACTCTTTTGGCAAAGGGGTGTTTTTGACTTTTTTTATCAATTCTCAATTTACAATGGTGATAATGCGCTGCCAACATTCTATTTATAGACTTTTTGGCCCCCTTTTTGTCATTTTTTGGACCCTTTTGTCATTTTTTCTAGCTTGAGAATCGTTTACTATGGTTCTTTAGTTTCTTAGGGGATGATTACGATAAGTGTTACTTTGGGTATTTGGGAATTTTTTCAAGAGTTGGGTCATTTTTAAAGGTCTTTTGGTGAGAAGTCATTTTTTCAACTTTGTGCATGTAAGATAGGATTCCACCTCCACTTGGTGCACCTCGTTGTCTTTTTCGCTTTGCCATAGGATCGATCCCACCGAATTGCGACACAGAACCCTCACCCTTGCTCTAGAAGTGTCGTAATTTAGTGGTAGATCCTACCTTCACATGGATGCCCTAGGTAGATATTGGTTTCATTTTGGTGTCCATATCGTCGTTAATGATTATAGGCTCGGGAGTCCTTATTAGTTTTTCTTGATTATGAGTTTGAGCCTCATTTGCATGATTCATTATCACTCTTGACCTCACCCTCGGGACTCCCAAAACACAAAGGGTCTTCTTTTAAGCCGTTTTCAAACCCTCTAAATATGAAAAGATTGTCGAGCAATCGTGTTTCCCTTCACGCTTGCCAAACTAAAATTCGAAGGCACGTCTGTCCTATGGTACTTTACCCCTTTTTCGGTCTGGATGGTCAAAAGTATGAACAAAGGTATACTCTAGGAGCCTTGATTCTCTAGAAGAGTATTCTCAGGTATAAATTTAACCCTTTTTCGGGCCTGAGGGACTAAATTTATGAAAAAGAGGAAGGGAAAAGTATTTTCTTTTTGTTAACAACACAATGAATCTCCCTTGGACAAAGCACATCCTTCCATTTTTTCATCAAGCCCTAGGATTCAATATGACCTTAGGAAGTTGTTCTCACTAGATAAAGTTGTGTCCTCCTCCGTTTGGTTACCCTTCCAAACATATGGATATTTTGCATTGCCTCCTGCATCATGAACTTATGTCAATGCCATGCTGCCTAAGTCTCATATTTTGTCATGCTTTCGTCCAAGGGAAGTCTTACTAAACTTGAGTCTGCCCTTCTGCAGTTTGTCTCTTGTCCTCATGCCTAGCCACCCTGAAAGACCAATCAATTCCTTGTTCAAAGTCAATGAAGTTCTTTGCACTGATCACCAATATCCTCTTGTTTGTTCCCGACGAGCTGTCAAAGACCTCTGGGTAGTGAAGTCATACACTGATATTACACTCCTACCCGAGTTTTGAAGATTTTGAAGTTGTTTCTCGATCTCTGAAGACCTCATCTCCAGTCATCAGGCATCATTGGCTTCTTGAATATGGATACCATACATGTATATATTTTGATTTTGAAATGTAGATCCGTTGTGTACTACTCACGGCTACACTTTATATAGTTATATGACATGGATCTGCAATGTATTTTGATTGGCAGCCATGATTTTTTCATCCTAAGCATGGGTATGCCTGCCTCAGTGAGACAAATTGTTATTTTTTGCAGATGATACCTCCTGAACTCCGGCTCCTGGGCTCACTCGCTTCGTACATCGGTGAATATGTGTAATGTATTTCAGCCATCAGATGATATTCTAACCTCACACATTAGGGGGCATCTGTTATAACCCTAAATTGCACCAGACATGCATACCTGGGATCAGGCCATCTAACTTGCTATCTTTGCCAAGCCATCACTGAACAAGATCTTCTAAAAACCATTTTTTTGAAGGTGTACGTGCCCTGCACCACTACTGCCCGCGTACACAAACTTGTTGCACCACTACAGCCCGCGTACACTCACAGAATATCGCAAAAAAATGAAAATTGCAAAGGGATACGGGTTTCTGGGCCATTACATAACCGTTTCACTGCCCATAGCCAATCACCCCAACCGTTACTATCTATTCTGGCCTATAAAAGAAGGGGATGGGGTCCCATTTTAGGGAGAAGCACGAGGGCATAGAAACTCTACCCATTTTTGTATTCCTCCTTTGCCCAATATTCGACAACCACATTGTGAGTTTAAGCCAGAATTCCCTTTTCCTCCATTGCAATCCCTTGCCATTCCCCTAGAGAGAACGAAAGAGTAGAAGGAGACGTGGAAGCAGTTGGTGCATTGTGAAGAGGAGCCCAGGACCGATTTTGAGGACCAATGTCGGTCTCATATTGTAAGTGACTTTTGTGAGATTAATATAAAGAAGTACTTTTTCCATCCTACCAAATTACGTCTTAAATTTCTATGATTTGTTTACATTTCTTGTTTATGATGTCTAACCCACTAATCCATATGTAGAATGCATGCTTGTAGTTTCTTGTTTGTCTTTTGGTGAATGCAAGTCAGCCTTGGGAGGAGACTTGCAATCAGGAAACAACTAAGCACAAAGCGATCAACATCGGGCGTGGAGTTTAAGGTATGCCTACCGGATCCCTATACTTTGTCTTTTGTGTATGATTGTGGGGTAATGTCAGGATAGTTGATAAACAGTAGAAGACTTTAGACGGTTAGCTCTGCCTACATTTTAGAACCCTGGTGTAGTCCATAGAGGGGTTTTCCCGCTATAGCAACGCTTCATCTGTTTGATATTTGAAAAATGAGAAGTCCGGAAATCCAAAATGAATAAGGATCGTTAGATCATCTGAAGTAAGCCTCAACTGTCCAATCCAAGAGGACATGTGGTAGACCACGCAGCAGACCACGTCAGCAAGAACATGTGGTAGACCACGTTAGCAAGGATATGTGGCAGACCATTTCAGCAGACCATGTCAGCAAATACACATGGCATAATCATATGATGACAAGTGTCAAGAATAAATTGGCTCATGCCATGTCAACAAGTGACATAAGAAAGTTACGTCACTCCGGGAGAATTACTTCGAGAGTTTTACCACCAAGAAATGTCAAAATTCCCAAAGTCCCGAAGGACGAAGTTCTGAAGTTACTCTCAGTCGTCGATGTGAAATACCCTTCAAATACTATCCTGACCATTAGATCAAGGATATGAACATGTGTCACATCGGGAAATCTACGTCGATGTCAGCAAGAAACTGTGACAGACCACGTCAGCATTCTATGTCATCAAGGACACGTGGCGTAGTCAGAGAATGACAAGTGTCAAGTTGAATCATCATTTCAAGTACATGCAAATAACGAATCTGAGTGACACGTGGTAGCTACTTGGCTCATGACATGTCATCAAGTGACGCAAGCAAGTTACGTCACTCCGAGATGTTTTCTTTGGGAGTTTTACCACCAGCACTTGCCCAAAGTCCCGAAGTATCGATTGTCAAAGACCCGAAGTGGACACGAGACGTTCGATCTGAAGATCACTTCAGGAGCGTTCTCGACCATCGATCTACTTCAATGGAAGGATAGAGTAAGTGGAAACATTAACCAATGGTAGGAGGTCTCCACTGTTGATGACTTACTCAGCAGGTGATCACTTCGAAGGAAAATGGAGCAGCGTTTATTCGAAACCTATGAAGTCCTGAAACGGACATAAGTCGTCTGATCTAAAATATTTCTTTGGGAGTATTCTCAACCATTGATCATACTACAATGAGAGTTGAGGCCTGAGAATTCTGAAGCACGAAGACACGGAAGGATCTCGATGGTTGATCGAGAGAGGGACACGTGTCAGTGGTTTGTCAGCTCTGGAGGATTGACGTACGGAGGAAAGAAGGGGTTGAGACTCGAAATCTTTGAATTCTGGAGACCCAAAGGAGATATCGACCATCGATTTGATGTTCGGTTTCACTCACAAGCGTTGATCAAAATAAAGTGGAAGGATAGCGTAAGCATAACAAACAAAGTCATGGAGTAAAAGGTGGCCATACATATTGTTGCTTGATAAATTCCTAGCCATTGGATTAAGCAATGAAAGATGAGTGTAAGGATTAAATATAACCATTGATATGGTTCCGAGATGTATATGTGAACCATTTGATCTGTTTGGTGATATCATATTGGGGAGATTTGGAAGGTTGGAAGTCACGAAGACCCGGAGGGAAAATACCCAAAGTACCGACAATCGTCCATCTCATTGGGAGATTGAATCATGACCATTGAATCGATAAACACTCAAGAGTCTGTCTCGCCTAGCATGAGGTCACCATCATTGGTCATATGGTAAATATATTTGAAAGGGTAGATTGCAATGCATCACCTAAATTGTTAATCATGTGGTTCTATGCCATTGATCATATGAACATGTTTTGAAGGAAGCGTCGATCTCTGTTATCACAGAGATGAAGGAAATCGATCCATGACTATGATCTATTTGTGAAAGGAAAGGGGATGTCAGGTGTAATGCTGAAGACCCGGATTGATGATATCTGGTGGTCCCAAAAGTTATTGTAAATAAACAAGTTAGTTATAACTTGTTTCACAAGTTGGCTCAATAACTTAAACAAGTTTTGAGCATAAATAAGTATAAATACAACCATGATTGGTTCACTTGAAATGTGTCTTGTCGATGAAGCATGGCTTGTGAAGTGAAGAGGCGGATCTGGACCTAAGGTCCGTGCGAATATAAGAGAGATGTAGAAGTGAAGAAGGTGTGATGAATATTTCACCTTTTATAGACCCCGTCGTATTCATTTTCCCCTTTTTGCATGCATTTTCACCGAGTGCAATTTTTCATGTGCATTGTCTTATGATGTTTGTCGTGGTAATTACTGTGCGCAATTTTTTTCCCGCGCTTTCTTATGGTTTAGTCAACTTCTGTGTCTTTTTGTGTTTTTCTTCCATTTTCTATTTTTGTATTTATTTTTTCTCTTTTTTTCTCCTTTTTTCTCCTTTTTATCATTTTTTTGTCCTAATCTTTGTTATAGTACACTATATACATGCATTTCCCATTGCATTGCTCCTTTTAAGTGTTAGGAGGTTGACTATTCTTGTACAGTTTCAATTGAATATCGTTGATTATTTCTTTGAGTTTTGTTCCTGCCAAATCCTTTAGCTACACATATCCCCCGTCTATAACAGTCTTTACTTCATATGGCCCTAGCCAATGCATTCTAAATTTACCAAAATGTTGAAAAAATTTACTGTCATAGAGTAGGACTAGGTATCCCTCCTTAAAACTCTTCTTTTTAATATGTCTGTCATGCTAGGATTTGTCTCTTTCTTTCTGTACTTCCTAGTGAAATCTTTCCAGAATCCCGTCCTCTTCCATTTCCATTAGTTGATTTAACCTTTCTTGTAATGTGCCTCTTTATATCATGTTGGTGATTGCTGCTATGCGCAGACTCGGTACCATAAATTTGAATGCCACCACTGATTCTTATCGATACACCAATAGGAATGGTGTTTTCCCTGTCAAATTTTTACAAGTGGTCATATATGCCCATAGTACTGCTGGTATTTTGAAGTCCCAATCATCCCTGTTGACATTGTAAATCTTTGTCAGAGCATTTTCCAAGATCTTATTGAAGGATTCTACTGTTCCATTTGCCTGAGGATGTTATGGTGTACTCTTTTGGTGATAAACTTCAAAATCCTCAGGCATATCACTGATGGTACTATTGATAAAGTGAGTGCCTTGGTCACTCATCAAAATCTATGGACATCCAAATCTAGTGATCACTTGCTCAAACAAGAAGTGTGTTATTGTCTCTGCACTACATTTGTTTACTGGTGATGCTTCTTCCCATCTTGTTAAGTATTCAGTCGCAGTAATGATATATCTAGCTCCTGACCTTTTTGTTGGTCGATGGATTGGTCCAACAAAGTCTATTTCCCATTTCTCAAATACCTGCAAGGTTACTTGTGGTCTTAGGGGCATCTCATCCCTTATGTTGGGTTTTCCAACCCTTTGACAGACATCACAATTCTAGAAATACTCCTTGGCATATCTATGGACTGTTGGCCACCATAATTTTGCTCGCAATACCTTCTGCATGGTATCTTTTTCTGCATAGTGTCCTCCAGCTATACCTTCATGAGATTCTGCCAAAATTCTAGGTCTTTCATGCTCTAATACACACCTTCTCAAAATTCTATCTGCTCCCATCTTATATAATTTTCCTGCAATAAGTTGATATTCTACAGCTTTGAATACCATATTTTTCTTTTGCACAATGATAAACTCTTGTGGCGCAATCCCTGTACTTAAGTATTCAATAATATTGGCAAGGTATTCATCAGCTACCTATACTGAAAATAGTTGCGCATCAGAGAAGTTTTCTTCCAAGTTATTAGGTTCTTCTCCATTCGTTACCCTTGACAGGTGATCAGGTCCTGCATTCAACTTTGCTAGTTTGACTATTACTTGGAAATCAAATTATTGGAATAACAACATCCATCTACAGATCCCCCCCCAACATTGGCTTGTTGACTAGATATTTGAGGGCAGTTGAACATCTTAAATTGTTTACCCAGTAAGTAGTTCTTGAACTTCTGAAGTGCATATACCATGGATGGGACTTCTCTTTCTGTGGTGTTATAATTATGCTCTGATTCTAACAACTTTCTTCTTGCAAAGGCTATAGGATGGTCTAAATCTCCTGCTCTTGGTTGTGCCAGAATTGCTCCAAGTGTTATATTTGATGCATCTACATGCACATGAAATGTCTTTTCCCAATATGGGAATACTAGGATAGGTTTTGTGACAATTGTTTCTTTTAAGGTGTACAATCCTTGTTGACATTCCTCATTCCACTGAAATATTATATCCTTCTTTAACAATTTTTCCATTGGCACAGTAATTTGCGCATACCCCTTTATAAATTTCATGTAATAGCATGTATGTCCCAGTGTTTCTCTCAACTAGCGTACTGATTTTGGTGGTGGTAAATTCACAATGACAACAATCTTAGCAGGTCCTACTAGTAAGCCTTGTTTACACGCTATAGGTCCCAACAATATCCCAAAAGGTGTCCCAAAAATGAATTTATTGATATTCAATGATATATGACACTTCTTGCATCTTTCCAACATGATTCTTAACACTTCTACATGATTCTTTAACAGACTATATACAGTACAGTCATCCAGATATAATTTTAGAAATTGATGTATGAATTCTTTAGACGCAGTTATGACTACTCTTGAAAATATGGTTGGTGCATTCTTCAAGCCAAATGGCATGACTGTATATTGGTAAGATCTCCATTATGTAGCAAAAGTAGTCTTATACATGTCCTCTAGAGATATTTTGATCTTATGGTATCCTGAGAATCCATCTATAAATGAATATGCTTCCTGGCCTCCCACATTCTCTAAGACTTCATCTGTGAAAGGGGTAGGAAAAGGGTCATGTATGCAAGCATCATTCAGTTTCCTCGGATCTACACAAATCCTTATCCCACCTTGTTTCTTTTCTTGGAATACCATATGACTTATCCATTCAGATTCCTCTACTGGTTCTATGATACCAGCTTCCAAAATTTTGTCAATTTTTGGTTTCACTTTCTACTTATATACTAGATTCAGTCTATAAGGTATCTGTCTGACAGGTATTGCCTCAGTTTTGAGAGGTATTTTCATCTCCCCTAGCTCTCCTGTTATTCCTTTCGTCTTTGTAAAGGTTGTTGGGAACAGATCGATGTATTCGCACATTAACTTTGTTATTCTTTCTACTATTTTTTAATCCAAATAGTCTCCAATACTTGTCATTTTAGGATTTTCGATTGTCCCAATGTTGAATTTATTCACTTTGATTGGTGAAGCAAATACTTCTAACTCTAGAGATGGACCTTCCACCTCTCTTTCTCCTTCAATTTTTGTAATTTGAATGTTGTGCGGGTCATCTTCATATGGTGCTTCCTCTTCAACATGATAGCATGAAAGTAGTTATTTCACTGCCTGTCTATGTTTTTGTTGATATTTTTTCATGATTTAAACCTCTATTTCATCAATAAATATCACACCTCTTATCTTCTTTAGCATTGAATCAATGTTGTCATTCTCATGTTCAAATGAGAAAGTTACTGCAAAGTTCTGTTGTAATGATGTCCATTTCGTAGTGCCTCTGTGCATCTCCTGGTCCACATACCATTTCTTCGGGATTCCTTCCAATGTATGGATGAAGTGATCAGTCCATTCCCTCCATTTTGTTATGCACTTATCCAAGTGTTCTGTTGGTGTTCCTTTCCCATCATACCTCTACATTTTATTCCCCCCATGTTCTGCACTGAATCTAATGTGCAGTAACCATTTACATTGGTACCAGTCCTGAATTACTTCTTTGTGCGCACCCCACCATATTGCAGGTGTGGCCTTGAGTGCAATATCTAGGACTAAGAGTCTCTGATTTTCCAACACTTCTTCTTCATATTTTTTCAGAAATTCCTTTAAGTCATTTACCCCATGAAAATTGGGAGGTTCTCTTATCTCTATGCCAACCCATCTTATTGTGCGGTCTATTCTTGCGCACCTTCTCGTGGAAAATTCATGTAATCTCTGTTGCCAATTCTCCAAACCTATGTTTGAGTCAGAAGCACATGATTTGATGCTTCTCTAGCTGAGTAACCCATATGTAGTTGGGTTAAAATAATCTTCTTTGTGTGCGGTGGTTCTGTACAACTGGTTTATTTCCTCTAGATCTAAACAAGTGGGTTCTACAAACCTTTCTCCTTCTGAAGGATCCAATGGTACAATGACTCTATATTCACCTAATTCAAAACCCATTTTCCTTTTCTTCAAGTTTATTATGGTTTGGTTATCAAATTCCCAATCCAATCCAAGCAATGTTGGATAAGGTGTTGTGACATCTACTATCTCTATTACTTCAAAGTATGCCACAGTGTGCACTCCATCCAAATCTATTGTCACACATTTAAGCCTTCCAATTGGTAACACTCTCTGTTGATTTGATAATTTCAACTGGACAGGTGAATAGCCTAGTGTGGGTTCTCCCATACACTGCCATGTCTTCTTAGGTAAGACATTTACTTCAGAGCCTAAGTCCATTATAATATCCCCAATGTTAACATTTAGTCTAAATTCCCTGCTTGTATGTCTTTGTGTATGGATATGATTTACTATTTTATGCTCTAATTTCCCTTCTACCTCTATGTTACATCTTTCTAGTAGATTTTGTAAGATCTTAACAGATGATAGATCATTTAATAACTTAACATAGGATTGCATAAAAGTTTTTATGTTACTTACTTTCTCTAAAGGTTGTGCTTCACTGGTATGGTCCTAATCTAGGTGGATATCGATGGCCACCCACCTTTTCCGACTGGCTCAAAATAGTTTTCTGGCAATTTTGGCAATTTACTATTTTTAGCAGGTTTTAACTTCCTGGGCCATTTTGAGGGCCTAAATGAAGTTTTTTCGAGATAGAGGTTCTCATTGATATACGAAGGCATAATTGAGTCCCCAAAATGAATCTCCTTGACGATACCTTTCCAACGAGCTATCATACACCTAAAATGGAGATCATATGCAAAAGTTACGACCCCAAGAAGTTGATGTACTAACTTACCCAAACGGGGCCCACATGACTTTTGGGGCTTCATCTCCTAGGGTTAGGTTTTTGGATGTCTAGGGTTTTTGGCATTCCTGTTTATTGTAAAAAGGCCTTCAGAGCCTCATTTTAATCATCTTCTTGCGAATGTGAGTAGTCGTCACATCTCTTCTCAGAGATAAGCTACCACCATTCTAGCGAGTCTTTCACTCTGTATTTTTACAGTCTTTGTACATTTCTTTCATTAATTGAAATCGTGTATTACTGTATCTCTATGTTTATGGTTTCATCTCTGATATATTTATGTTATATTATTGGATATACACAATATCTATGTGCATTTCTTTATTATATCTCCACTCTCATTTTGTGCCGAAAATAATCCGGATCAGGTCCATTGAGGAGGGAATTTTGTGCATTGGTACATTCTGAGTATGTTGTGTGGCTGATGTAGATGCAACATTTTTCTTGAGAAACTCATGTCTTTCCTCCTTGAATGTTTCCTTTTCTTTTCGTGCATCAAACTACTTATGTGGTTCATTATTCTTCTTCACCCATTGATGTTGTGTTGGATCTTGTCTTGCTATGTCGGCTCCTATCTTAGCTCCTCCTCGTGTGACTTTATTGATGTTTCTTCCATCATCCTTGGCTTCTACAGAAATCCATTGTACATTCAGGTTGTTTTGGTTCCTATTTTCTTGGATCTTTCCCAAGAGTGTTGTACAGTCTTTTGTATCATGGTCTGTTGCACGACAGTACATACATGTTGTTGGTGGAAGTGAGAACTTCATTGCATAATGTGTGTTGTACTGAGGTATCTGGTTAACTACGTGGGGTTATAATGTGTCTATGCATTGTTGTATTGCGGTTGCGCATTGTTGTATGGAGGTGGTACCTGGTTGAACTAAGGTGCAACTTTCACTATCATCATTTATGATTGCACCCTATAAGTATATGACGTTCTTTCTCTCATCAGCTCCATCGCCCTATAATCTTTATCATCATGACCCAATGACTTGCAAAAATTGCAGTATGAAATTGTGGGTACTATCTGATACTTCTGCATCATTGGACAATGATATGGATCATGCCCATGCATTTTACATATATTGCACCATGGTCATCCTGTTAGCAAAGGGTTTGGTACTCATGTTTCCATGTATTGTGCAAACGCTGGGCATCCATTCTTATGGTGTCCTTTTGTCCTGCATGTGGTACACCAAACAAATTCTCTTTTCTCTTTGCCCTTATTTTGGTTAAGTTGAAATGTTAGGTTCTTCAGATCCTCCTTTAGCTCCTCTATTGTTGGATCTATCTTCTGATACTGGTTCTTTTCCAGTTGTAAGGCTTCCTGCAGGGCCTCTTCCTAAGTTTGGAACTTTTGTTGTCTTAATGGGTATTTTAGATGTGGTAGCAGTGAGTTCACAAATAAGTGCCTATTTTTCATTTCAATAATTGCATACTTCAACTTACCTTTCATATGTTTAAACCTCTGATCAATTTCCCAAATAGACTCACCTTGTTTTTTCTTGATTTCAATCATTTCATTCATATATTGATCTTTTGAGCTAGGCTTCTAAAATTCATTTATCAATAGTCTTTTCACGGTTGCAATAGTCCTTGTTGCTCCTGGTGGATTTTTTACATCTAGGCTCATATACCAGTCCAGTGCACAGTCTCTTAGCGTGATAGATAACTATGCAAGTTTTGTATATTCATTTTTGATATGATTTTCTTCCCATATCTTCTCGCAGATGAATAAATTATTTCGGGGTCCTATGATGCCTCTCCCCAAAATTCTGGTAACCTAATTGTGGGATCATGTCCTGCCATTTTGAATTGTTTTGAAATACTACCTCCGCGCGGTGTAGATATTTGACTAATATTTCCTGAATTGGCTCCTCCAGTTGATCCTCCTTGTCTAGATCCTTTTCCTGTCACATATTTAGGTGTTTTTTCGGCACATGGTTTTTTGTCGATGGTTTTCTATTTTTGGTTAAGGAATTAGGGTTGTTGGCTAATCCAGGTCATTGGTTAGGGTTTTGGATGTCACTAGATCCTATATGTATATTGTATTGTAAACAATGTATCATGATGAATGAATATAGAATATGTTGATTTTCCCAGCTTGGGTTTCCAGGGGAAAAATCTTTGTGTAATGTTTGTATTTTCCATTGTATCTTTTCTATTCTTTTACTGAAAATTCGTTTGCAGTAAATATTGTACAAGGTTAAAATCTACATGAACTGGCCTCTTTCTCCAAAACTCAATCAATTGAACCCCTAACCTAGACCTCCTAGGTTCTTATTTATACTAGTTTTCAGGATTATAGCCATTACAATCTTTATCGAAAACCCTAACCCTAACATGGTTAGGTTTGTCTATCTGCGTGCCACATTGCTTATCCTCTTGTATGTTGCTTTTCCTTCTTTTTCTGCATGTTTCTTTCTTTCCATCGATTGTGCGCGCTCCAAAATTAGGTCTTCTTTCCAAAATTAGGTTTTTTCCTAAAATAGACCTTCTTCTCCAAAATTGTGTCTGCGCTCAAAATAGGCTTGTGCCCAACATGATGCAATGTTTCTCATGTTTTATGAAGGCTTGTTGGATGCCTCTGGATGCACAATGAAACTTTAAGTGTAATTGACGAGCGAGGATTCAATTACAAATGGATTATTGTGTTATTTTATGTGAAGGGATCAAGTGAAAAGAAACTTCACATTCATTTCCAATCGCGTTACCTTTCAAATAAAGTACCAAAACTATTGTCAAACATTAATGTTGTGTGACTCTTATTTGACAAGAAAGGAAAGACATGCACTTATAATGGTTCACAATATTCCTTGCATATCTTCAAATTTTAATGGTGTTAGATTAGTTAAGAGTCCATATTCTTATATGTTTTATAAAACATGAGTATGTCTATCACTTTGGGATGAAATTTGAATGAAAAGGTATTGGAGGAAGTTTTGTGTGTGTTGTGGGAGGATTTCAGTCAAGAATTAATAATATAGTTACCTATTTGATGAGAGAGAACCCTCTAGAGTTCTCATTTTTTTAGAGGTTGCATTTAGTGGCTATTTTTATCCTGTTTAAAAAAGTGGAGCTTCTAATTTTTTTTATTTAATTTTATATTTCATCGTCAAAATTACAGCCTTTTGAAAACATGGCCTTAAAAAATTATAATGTTGTTAAATAAAAACCTTAAATTCAACCCTCGAATTGAAAAGTGGTGCTATCAATAGTTCTATTTCTCTTTCAAGGTTAAAATTATATCTTGTTTGAAAATATTTCTTTAACAACCATTATTGTTGCAACCAAAATCTTTAACTCAACCCCGGAATGAAAAAGTGATACTCTTATAATCACCCCTTTTTTGTGGGGGGGGTTTAATTACAACTTGTTTGAAAGCATGGACTTAAAGAGGGGCAAGCATGGGGGGATAAGTAGAGAAGCAAGGGTGAGTAGGGGCATGGAAAATGAGGAGTGTGGGGAAAGGATGACTTTGAGAATCACCCTACCCCCAATTTGGTCTTTTATTTTCAATTTTAAAAAATATTTTTCCCATTTTTTTAATTTGTTTCTTTCATCTTTTTTATTTTTTAATTTGTTTTTTGTCAAATATTTAAGAAATATTCCAGATATATGCATCCATTTTATTTTCAACATGTTTTCTTTTTATTTTTCCTTTTTACTAATTATTATTTTTTTAGGAGGGTAGAGAAGGTGCAAGGATGGGTAGGGAGACACCGTACTCATTGGGATATATATA
>ML795003.1:162957-177543 GCA_009831015.1 Picea engelmannii | reverse complement strand
TATAATTTTAGAAGTGTTCTCTTTTGTATTTGAAATGTTTTTTTTTTCTTTATTATTATTAAAAAGTAATCATTTTAAATATGGATTTTTTCATAGTTTTTCCATTTTTTTTTAATGATTTTGTTTGTAACAATATTAACATTTTTTAGCATGATTTAAAGAATGTTGCAATTTTAAGATTAAAAAAAGGGTTTTATTGATAGCACATTTTTTATATTTGGATATTGATATTAATATTTTGGTAGCAAAGCTATTAGTTATTAATTATATAGTTCCAAACATGTTGTAATTTTAATCTTGAAAAAAATGTTAATAATAGTTACACTTCTCTTTGATTTGAAGGTTGTTTTTATGGTTTTGTTTGCAAATGTATTGGCTTTATAGGTCAAAGTTTGAAAAATATTGCAATTTTAAGTCCCCCAAAGTGGAAACTATTGGTAGCAACAATTTTTTATTAGAGGGTTAATTTTGTCAATTTTAATTGCAATGGTATTGGATTTTAAGGTCATGGTTTCAAAAATGTTGCAAGTTTAAGTTTGATATTTTTGTTTTCAAAGGGTGTTACTAATAACACCACTTTTCAATTGGGAGGTTGATTTTAAGGTTTTGGCTGCAACAATATTGATTGTTAAAACTATGGTTTCAAACAAGTTGTAATTTTAACTTTGAAAAAAACATTGCCACTAATATAACCACTTTTCGATTTAAGTGTTTATTTTAAAGTTTTTGTTAACAACATAATGAGTTTTTAAGGCCATGATTACAAAAAATTGTAATTTTAAGTACAAAAAAAATGGTGCTACTAGAAACATCATTTTTTTTATTTAAAGGTTAATTTTAATAATTTTGATACAAAATTATGGGTTTTTTGGATTAAAGTTTTCATTTTGAAATCATAGTTTTCATCAAGTTGATAACTATATCAATGCCTTCTCATTCCTTCTTTAACCAAATTACTAACATAGCTTATTACCTTTAAGAATCCATCAAAAAAACACATATTCTACCAAAATGCCAAAAAATTACACTAAAAAAATTTGAACACAAAAATCTTATAAAAAATGTCTTAAATTTTATGCCATTGATGAAACTTAATAAGCACAAAGATGTAATGGAAGAACTCAAAAATATATATTAATATATGTCATAAATTTTATGCCATTGATAAAACTTAATAAAAGGAACTTAATAAGCACAAAGTTGTAATGGAAAAACTCAAAAATATATATTAATATATGTTTTAAATTTTATGCCATTGATAAAACTTAATAATTGTGTAATGGAAAAACTCAAAAATATATATTAATATATGTCTTAAATTTTATGCCATTGATAAAACTTAATAAGCACAAATTTTTAATGCAAAAAATCAAAAAGATATATTAATATATAAATTATTTCATGTATTTATCATTTGAAACACTTACATTTTTCATTCATGGTGTAAGGAAATTTTGAAATGATACATCTGCATTTGGAGGATCTTCTGATGTTGGTTTGAATTTTTTTTATCGTGTAAATGTTTGCAAAAAGTTCAAAAATTTTTCTCAACACAAAGGTTTGTTATTGATTTTATTTCATATGTGAAGAAAGTTATCAACAACAATAATTTAGATGAAAAAACAAAAAAGTTATTACTTTTTAGTAGGGAAATTATCCCTAGGATTTATTGTCTATCAAAAATTCACAAAAATGGAATTCCTTTAAGACCTGTAGTTAATATCATTAGCTCACCAATCTATGAACTAGCCAAATATGTAGCAAATATTATTGGACCCTTAGTAGGCCATACATAATCCTTCATAAATGACTCAAATGAATTCACCGGTATTATCATAAATGACAAGGTGAAACCTGAAGACGCCCTCATCAACTTTGATGTTGTTTCCCTATTCACAAAAATACCACTTGATGAGGAAATCCAAGTTGTCAAAGAAGTGATTGATCTAGAAACAATAAAACTAGCCGAGGTTTGTCTCCGCTCCACATTCTTTTGCTATTAAGGAGGATTTTACGACCAAACAAGAGACATAGCATTGGGATCTCCACTTTTCCCCATTGTTGTCAATATTTTCATGGAAAAGTTTGAGAAGAAATCCCTAGACTCCTATTCTCTGAAACCATTAAGATGGAAGAGATAAGTCGATGATACTAATGTACTATGGTCCCATGGGAAAGAGGAGTTAGATAAATTCTTCCAACATCTAAATAATATTTCAGAGGAGATAAAATTCACAACGAAACTTGAAGAAAATGGTAGCATTCCATTTCTAGACGTACTAATCAACATGAAAGAAGATTAAAACCTTGAACATGTGGTCTACAGAAAAAAGAACCACATAGAAAACTATCTCCACGCAAGCTCCCATCATCACCCCACCCAAAAGTTAGGGGTTCTCAAAAATTTAGCCACAAGTGTCATAAGAATCTCCGATCAAGAGCACCTAGAACATGAAAAACATCACCCCTCCAAAGTGTTCAAGAGCATAGGTTACAAGGACAGAGACATTAAGAATGTGATAAGGAAAATCCTAGAAAGAACAAGTAATAGACCTTGTTCCCTGAACAACTAGACCACTGGTATGACTTCCTACCTTCCTTACATCCAAGGATTAACTGATAGAATTGCAAGAATCATGAGCAAAAAAAGAGATTAAGACCTCTTTCAAACCACCTGAATGTAGATTTTAACCTTGTACAATTATTTACTGCAAATATATTTTCAGTAAAAGAATAGAAAAGATACAATGGAAAATACAAACATTACATAGAGATTTTTCCCCTCGAAAGCCAAACTGGGAAAACTAGCATATTCTATATTCATTCATTGTGATACATTGTTTACAATAAAATATACATATAGGATCCAACGACATCCAAAACCCTAACCTAATAACTTGGATTAGTCAACAACCCTAATTCCTTAACCAGAAATAGAAAACCATCGAAAAAAACCATGTGTCGAAAAACCGCCCAAGAACGGACACGAAAATCGAGGTGACAAGAAAAACGAGGAAAAAATGCGACATGTTTCCCAAGGAAAAAAAAATTCTCAGGGGCACTGCCCTCGAACCCTTGCACGCTCAACGCAATGTAGCAGACATTATCTCTTGTCGTGCAAAGAGTATAACACATACCCAACATTCTTCCACTTGTTATTTTCTTTACAAACAGGGGGTTACAGGGTTACATAGTCAACAATGCCCATGGGATCCTCTACACCAAGAGAACTTCTCAGTGCTCACAAATTT
Organism: Picea engelmannii; assembly: GCA_009831015.1. Classification (NCBI taxonomy): domain Eukaryota; kingdom Viridiplantae; phylum Streptophyta; class Pinopsida; order Pinales; family Pinaceae; genus Picea; species Picea engelmannii. The sequence continues at coordinate 174,292 of ML795003.1, read as the reverse complement.
TGTTAATGAATATGCAACATTCTTCAAAGTGTCCACCTTCATCAGCAACACTTTCTTTTCTTCAACCATGTCTCTCACAAAGTGATATTGAATATCAATATGCTTTGTCTTTGAATGATAAGTCGGGTTCTTTGCCAGAAAAATTGCACTCCGACTGTCACAATCTATCCTTGCAGATTTTTGTACCAACCCAATACCTTAACACAATATTTGTAACCATAATTCTTCCTTACTTTCATGATTGGATGCCATTTATTCAACGTATGTAGTTGAAAGTGCCACTACATCCTGTATTTTTCTCATCCAATTGATTGTTCCTCGAAACAGGTTAAACACATACCCGCTTGTAGATCTCCTACAATCCAGATCTCCAGCCTAGTTTGCATCCACAAAGTCATGTATGTCCAACACTCTGTCAAATCCTGGTCTTCCTTGGTAGCACAATCCATAGCTAGCAGTGCCACGCAAATACCTGAAAACCCTTTTTACTGTTGTCTAATGCTCCTTCCCTAGTTTTGACATATACCTTCTCAAAACTCCCACTGCATGTGCAATGTCCGGTCTATTATAGAACATTGCATACATCAAACTGCCAACTAACCTTGCATTTGAAACACGAGACATATCCTCCTCCTCTTCTTGTGTCTTGGGACACTGAGCCGCGGATAAATTTACACCAACGGGAATAGGGACCTTGACCAGTTTACATTCCTCCATATTAAACCTTTTGCAATATTCTCTCGACATATTTTCTCTAATTTAACCAGAGTTTCATCTTTTTCCAATCTCTTTTAATTTCCATGCCCAAAATGAAATTTGAAGCATCAAGATCCTTCATACCAAATTTAGAGGACAACTAAGTTTTCACATTCTGGATAATCTCCTTGTTGTTTCCTATCAGCAACATGGCATCCACATACAAGACCAAATAAATAAAATGATCACCAATTAAATTAAAATACACACAGTGATCCTCTTTGCTTCTTGTGAAGCCAAGTCCTAGCATATAAGTATCAATTTTTTGATACCACATCCTTGGTGATTGTTTTAAACCATAAAGGGACTTTTTCAGCTTGCATACCAACTCCTTCTTTCTCTTCACAACAAAGCATTCTCGTTGCTTCATATAGATTTATTCTTCCAGATCCCCATGTAGGAATGTTGTCTTCACATCCATCTGTTCTACTTCAAAATCAAATGCAGCAACAATAGATAACATAAATCTTATGGAAGTTAACTTGGCAACAGGAGAAAAAATATCACCAAAATAAATTCCATCAACCTCGGAATAACCCTTTGCTACTAACTGATCTTTGTATTTCTCCACTTTTCCTTCTTCATTTAGCTTCTTTTTAAATACCCATTTGTTGCCAATGGGATTTCTTCCAGTCGGCAACTCCACTAGATCCCAAACCTCATTCTTATCCAAGGTTTCCATTAAATTCTTCATCCATGTCCTTTTTCCATAGCTTTCCATCCTATGAATCCATTTCCTCCCTGACAGTTCTAGAATCATCATCAGTAATAAACAAAGAAAAATTTGAACAAAAATAAGATGGAGTATACATTTATGGTAGCCTTCTTTCTCAAACCGATCTCCTCAATACTGGAGTATAAGGATCTTCTTCTTATTATTCATGTTCTTCTATAGAGTTTGATTCATCATCCTTTAAATCAAACTCTATTTTCTTTGGTTCTTCCTTACTTGGTAGGACTTCTTGTTTAACAACATCCTTCATTTCTCTAAATACCACATCTCGACTATACACAACCTTCTTAGTTTATGGGTTCCAAAGCTTATAACCTTTGAGACCATCTTTATACCCAATAAAGATACAATTTCCAACCTTCTTATCTAGCTAACTCTTGTTTTCCTTTGGAACATGAACATAGGCCTCACATCCAAATACCTTGAGATGTGTGAGAGAAGGTTCCTTACCAGTCCATACCTCTTGTGGAGTCTTGTCATCCAACATTGATGAGGGTGATTTGTTGACTAGGTAACATGCAGTACCCATTGCCTCTACCCAAAAATATTTCCCTAACCCGACACCACTGAGCAGGCACCTTGCTTTTTCCATCAGCGTCATATTCATCCTTTCTGCAACTCCATTCTGCTGAGGTGTATATGGAGTAGTCTTCTGCCTTCCTATACCGCACTTCTTACAGAATTCTTCAAATTCATTCCTGCAGAACTCTCCATTATATGTCCTCAACACCTTAATTATTTTCTATGTTTGATTCTCAACAAAAGCCTTAAACTCTTTAAACCTGTCAAAGACTTCATATTTCTTTGTGAGGAAATATATCCAAGTATTCCTCGAGAAGTCATATATAAATGAGACATAGTACACATATTTTCCCAATGATGGAACCAACACGGGTCCAAACACATCATTGTGAACTAGCTGTAAAATTCCTTCTTCCCTCGTTGTACCAGAGGGGAATCTTACCTGATTCTGTTTCCCATATACACAACGTTCACAGAAATCAAAATCTAGAGAGTAGTTAGACATACCTTCAACCATACCTTTATTGTGTAGTAGTCGAAGACCCTTCTCTTCGATATGCCCTAGTCTTTGATGCCACGACATAACCTTTTCTCCAGAGACTATAGGAGTTCTTTCTTCTTCAAATCCAATATCAGGAACAATGGAACTATTACACCCATAACTAATAGTGCTCCCTTGCAGCTTATACAGAGTTCCAAACCAAACTCCCTTCAACAACACCATTGCTCCTCGAACCATCCTGCAAGTTTCCTTTTCAAATATTGTTTTTACCCCTCCATCGTCCATTTTTCTTACAGAAATCAATTTTTTGGCCAATCCTGGGATGTACAGAACACCAGGTAGTGTTTTAATCCTTCCATCTATGAGCCTCAACTTGACTTTTCCTTGACATATGATTTTGGTTTTTGATTCATCACTTAGGAAAATATTACCTCCATCATACCTTTCATATTCACATAAACACTCCATGTGGGGAGTCATATGAAATGATGCACCTGATTCAACCAACCATGCCTCATGATCTGCATGTGTTCTTGAAGAAGCCAAGTACACATCCTCTCCTTCTTCCTTGGAGGTATTTTCTTCTGTAGAAGGAGATTCTTCAAATCCCTTCTTTTTCTCAACTTTGGATCTGCACTACTTCTTGTAGTTTCCTTCTTTTCCACATCTCCAACATACCTTTACAAACTTTCCAGGAGACTTAGATCTTCCCTTAGACTTAGATCTCCCACTTGAGGACTTAGATCTATTTCTTTCCTGGGAGCGCCCTCTTGCAAATAATGCATATGTCCTCTGTCCTTCCATGTTCTTTCGTCTCATATCCTCCGACAACAAGGATGAGACCACTTCATCAAACTTCAAGGAAGTTGTATTACTACCTATGGCCACAACCAAATTATCCCATGAGTCTCATAAAGAGCACAGTAAACTGATACATTTATTTTCATCTGAAATTTTAATCTCAACAGATACTAACTGACTTATCACAATATTGAAGGCATTCAAATGCTCTACCACCGAGTCTCCATCTCTCATCCTCAGGTTATACAGCTTCTTTCTCAGGAATAGGTTATTTACTAGGGACTTAGACTGATACAACTTCCCCAAATTTTCCCATAAATCCTTGGTTGTAGCTTCCTCTGACACATTCAGTAATAATGAATCTGAGAGGCACAGTCGGATTGGGCTCTTTGCCTTCCGACCCAACTTTTTCCATACATCTGTTGAAGTTCCTGTAGGTACAGTACCTGGATCTACCATGATCCATTGATCTTTGTCCACCAACAGATCTTCCATCTTGAGCTTCCACAACTCAAAACTTTTCCCATTAAACTTCTCGATCTCCATTTTCGAACTGCTCGCCATTTATTTTCACCTGAAAAATCAATACTACAGATCTCCCACGGTAACAAGGCTTATCACAGTCTTGAGCCAAACCCTTGACCACAAAGGCCCTTGAAGCCAATAAAGCTTTGATACCAAATGTAGATTTTAACCTTGTACAATTATTTACTGCAAACAGATTTTCAGTAAAAGAACAGAAAAGATAAAATGGAAAATACAAACATTACACAGAGATTTGTCCCCTAGAAACCCAAACCGAAAAAACCAGCATATTCTATATTCATTCATTGTGATACATTGTTTACAATACAATATACATATAGGAGCCAGCAGCATCCAAAACCCTAACCCAATAACCTGGATTAGTCAACAACCCCTATTCCTTAACTGGAAATAGAAAACCATCAGAAAAAACCATGTGCCCAAAAACCGCCCAACAATGGACACGAAAATCGAGGCAACACAAAAAACAAGGCAAAAATGTGACACGTTTTCCGAGGGAAAAAAATTCTCGGGGGTGCTGCCCCCAAACCCCTACACGCCCAACACAACATAGCAAACACTAGCTCTAGTCATGAAAAGAATATAACACATACCCAACACTGAAACCATCAAACAGAATATGAGGTCTATTAAAGACAAACTTGACCATCACAAATGTAAAGGAGTATAAAAAATAGAGTGTTCATGTGGTAAATGCTACAATAGAGAAATTGGTCGCTCCTTTCAGATTAGGATTAAAGAGCATGGAGCTGACATCAAGAATGAATGTACTCGCACGTCAGAATTAGTGAAACACTCTCTTAAAACAAAACACCATGTATGCTTAGAAAATACCAAAATTCTAGCAAAGGAGGATCACCTCTTTAAGCGACAAATTAGGGAGCCAATTGAAATCATCAAGCATCTTGGTACCCTGAACAGAGACATTGCTCTATAAATTAGTGGAAGTTGGATCCCTTTGATTCACGACAAAAGGAATAGGTAAGCGAACTCAAGTTTGTTCTAGTTTCCCTTGTTCTTCGTTGCCCTTTTGTTTTTGTTGTCTGTTGTTTGATAGTTGTCTTCACTTCCCTCTTAATCCTTCCCTAGCTTTAGACTCGCCTTATCTCCTCCTTTCTACCTTCATACAATCACCTTTAGTAGTAAATTTTTTTTTTTTTTTTAAATAAAAAAGTGGAACCTGCTATATTAGATAGACAAAACTTTTACAGAGTATACAAAAGAGTAGGTCTGGTATCACCCGAAATGTTGTCGATTATCGGAAACCATCAAGTATAGGTAGCGAGTAGCAATAGCATTATAAAACATAAAAACAGAGTGGCATATGTCCTGCCCGGAGGAAACCAGGACAGATGTCTATGGTCTAAGTTCATATAAAACAGTAACATAAAAAACTAAGAACCAAGAGAACGTAAAAACCTAGGTGCCTGGTGACCTGTCCTCCTCGCCAGTCTGTCGCGTGGTCCCAGCCAGGATGGCGAAAGCTTGCGTGCAGAGGGGGCATTTCTGCTTGGCTGGTGCGTTGGAAAATGCATCGAGGAGCATGTCCATTCGCTGGCCCATGCGGAGGGCCCGATGCTCAAGATCAGCCAAGTGTCCACGGAGGTCGAAAATGAGATCCAGGTGTTCATCCCGTATGAGTGAACCATGCATGCTGCCACCCTCGTCCACCGCTGCTCCAGAACCCACATCTAACACCCTCTGTTCCTCAACATCTTCTGCAACCTTCGTGCCCGCTTCAATCACCTGGGCATTATGGCAACTGCAATTATCGTCACCAGGCCAGGGTATTTCCTCCACGAGACAATCGGGGGTGTATTCTACCAGTGCCGGAGTGGGCTTGCAATCCTCCCTCTGGGTTGCCACTCGGGTGAACTCAATAGTCGACAGGTCCTCCACAAACGGGATTTCCTCCACTATGCAGGGGGGAAACTCCTCCTCAGTACCAGCTCCCTGCTTTATTTCCGGCTCTTTCTCCTTGACATCTCGGCTGCATCCATCTCCAGACTCAGCAATGGTGGCAAGCCGAGCCAGTTTCTCTACTTTGGCTTTCTTCCGAAGAATGGAAGTTGCAAGAGCCAAGGCACGTTCGAGTTGCTCCCTACGAAGCCGCTGCGCCTTATGCGCCTCCTAGGCCGCGCCACGGCGAGGTCTACCTCTCTTTCGAGCCATGGAGAAGGCGCAAAGCAATTGTCGGTGAAGGCAGAAGAGCAGTTGCAGGTGCGAATCGCGGGCAAGCGAGCTCTGTCTCGTTAAATTCAGAAAGAAATGCAGCGAGAGAGCAGAATGCCATAATGAAAAATGCACAGTGAATGCTAGACCACACCAGAGCATCCGAACTATAAACAAAGCTGAGGCAGGTGCAGACTTGCTCTGATCGGGCGAATTGCAAACGAAATGATCAAGAGCCAAGGCCATCTGCTCGTAATTATCCCTTGCCATCACTGGAACACTAAAATCGTACATTATCGCTCGAGGGAAAGGTCCCTCCAACCTGAAACTGCAGCGATGGTCGTCCTCCATCGTTAAGTCATGCTCGTGGGTGGCGGCCGTCGACATTTATGCATGGGCCGAGTGCGGATCCACCTGTCTCCCTATAGCTGCGTGTCACCCCATCCGGGGCTTAAATTTTGTTTTTCTTAATACCTAATAATATCCTAATTATTTCTCCCTTAAGCTATTTTAATCATTTTAATTTTATTTTTTTTAAGTATATAAATAACCTTTCAATAACAATTTAACATTATAAACATATTTAATACTAATACCAAATTCTAGCAACCTTCACCTATAATGCTATTATTAATATTTAACCTTCCTCTTAGTATTAAATTTTTATAGAATAATTTTACCATTAATACATTTTAAATAATTAATAAATCTTATTATTAATATTTAACCTTCCTCTTAGTATTAATATTTTTATAGAATTATTTTACCCTTAATACATTTTAAATAATTAATAAACTTTTTACAATAAAAACATTAATTACTTACCCTAAACATTAATTCTAATATAATATTATTATTATTCCGTTTTTCCCTTAAGTAATTTTCCAATTTTAGTATATCTTTTTAGAGTCTTTATAACCCTACCCCTATTCAACTAACACTATTAAAATCCAAAATATTATTATTATTATTATTATTAAAACATCACCTCTAATAATACTAAAATCCAAAATATTATTATTATTAAAACATCACCTCTAATAATACTTATTAATTATCACCTCTAATAATACTAAAATCCAAAATATTATTATTATTAAAACATCACCTCTAATAATACTCATTAATTATTAAAACTTTAGTTTTAATTATAATTTCAAAGTCCAAGACTAAATTTTTAGGTTTTCCTATTTCTAAAATTGAATTGTCATTGAATTCAATCTGCTAAAGTTTTAATTATAATTTCAAATAATACTTATTAATTATTAAAACCTTAGTCTTCATTATAATTTCAAGGTTCAAGACAGTAAATTTATTATTATTAAAACATCACCTCTAATAATACTCATTAATTATTAAAATTTTAGTTTTAATTATAATTTCAAGGTTCAAGATAGTAAATTTTTAGGTTTTTCTATTTCGAAAATTGAATTGTCATTGAATTCAATCTGCTAAGGTTTTAATTATAATTTCAAATAATACTTATTAATTATTAAAACTTTTAATTATAATTTCAAGGTTCAAAACAATAAATTTATTATTATTAAAACATCACCTCTAATAATACTCATTAATTATTAAAACTTTAGTTTTAATTATAATTTCAAGGTTCAAGACGGTAAATTTTTAGGTTTTCCTATTTCAAAAATTGAATTGTCATTGAATTCAATCTGCCAGTAAATTTTTAGGTTTTCCTATTTAGAAAAATGAATTGTCATTGAATTCAATCTGCCAGTAAATTTTTAGGTTTTCCTATTTCGAAAATTGAATTGTCATTGAATTCAATCTGCTAAGGTTTTAATTATAATTTCAAATAACACTTATTAATTATTAAAACCTTAGTTTTAATTATAATTTCAAGGTTCAATTTCGAAAATTGAATTGTCATTGAATTCAATCTGCTAAGGTTTTAATTATAATTTCAAATAATACTTATTAATTATTAAAACCTTAGTTTTAATTATAATTTCAAGGTTCAAGACAGTAAATTTTTAGGTTTTCCTATTTCGAAAATTGAATTGTCATTAAATTCAATCCGCTAAGGTTTTAATTATAATTTCAAATAATACTTATTAATTATTAAAACCTTAGTTTTAATTATAATGGTTTTAATTATAATTTCAAATAATACTTATTAATTATTAAAACCTTAGTTTTAATTATAATTTCAAGGCTCAAGATAGTAAATTTTTAGGTTTTCCTATTTCGAAAATTGAATTGTCATTAAATTCAATCTGCTAAGGTTTTAATTATAATTTTAAATAATACTTATTAATTATTAAAACCTTAGTTTTAATTATAATTTCAAGGTTCAAGACAGTAAATTTTTAGGTTTTCCCAATCTGCTAAGGTTTTAATTATAATTTCAAATAATACTTATTAATTATTAAAACCTTAGTTTTAATTATAATTTCAAGGTTCAAGACAGTAAATTTTTAGGTTTTCCTATTTCGAAAATTGAATTGTCATTAAATTCAATCAGCTAAGGTTTTAATTATAATTTCAAATAATACTTATTAATTATTAAAACCTTAGTTTTAATTATAATTTCAAGGCTCAAGACAGTGAATTTTTAGGTTTTCCTATTTCGAAAATTGAATTGTCATTAAATTCAATCTGCTAAGGTTTAAATTATAATTTTAAATAATACTTATTAATTATTAAAACCTTAGTTTTAATTATAATTTCAAGGTTCAAGACATTATAATTTTAAATAATACTTATTAATTATTAAAACCTTRGTTTTAATTATAATTTCAAGGTAGTAAATTTTTAGGTTTTCAATCTGCTAAGGTTTTAATTATAATTTTAAATAATACTTATTAATTATTTTAATTATAATTTTAAATAATACTTATTAATTATTAAAACCTTAGTTTTAATTATAATTTTTAGTTTTAATTATAATTTCAAGGTTCAAGACATTATAATTTTAAATAATACTTATTAATTATTAAAACCTTAGTTTTAATTATAATTTCAAGGTAGTAAATTTTTAGGTTTTCAATCTGCTAAGGTTTTAATTATAATTTTAAATAATACTTATTAATTATTTTAATTATAATTTTAAATAATACTTATTAATTATTAAAACCTTAGTTTTAATTATAATTTCAAGGTTCAAGACAGTAAATTTTTAGGTTTTCCCAATCTACTAAGGTTTTAATTATAATTTTAAATAATACTTATTAATTATTTTAGGTTCAAGACAGTAAATTTCAAGGTTCAAGACAGTAAATTTTTAGGTTTTCAATCTGCTAAGGTTTTAATTATAATTTTAAATAATACTTATTAATTATTTTAATTATAATTTTAAATAATACTTATTAATTATTAAAACCTTAGTTTTAATTATAATTTCAAGGTTAAGACAGTAAATTTTTAGGTTTTCCCAATCTGCTAAGGTTTTAATTATAATTTTAAATAATACTTATTAATTTTATAATTTTAAATAATACTTATTAATTTTATAATTTTAAATAATACTTATTAATTATTAAAATCTTAATTTTAATTATAATTTCAAGGTTCAAGACAGTAAATTTTTAGGTTTTCCTATTTCGAAAATTGAATTGTCATTGAATTCACTCTGCTAAGCTTTAATCCTTTATTAGTTTGCATGTTGATCAGATTTTCCTTTATTAGTTTGCATGTTGGATCATATTTTCAAAACAAATTGCAGTTGCTTATAAGAAATGGAGATGCGGGGTATCGAACCCCGTACCTCTCGCATGCAAAGCGAGCGCTCTACCATGTGAGCTACATCCCCGACTTGTATATTCTTTTCTGTTTATTCACTTTCTCACGTAGTCCTTTTGTGTATTAATGATCACGAAATTGGAAGCATAATCATCGGTTGAAGTCTGAAAACGCAAAGGCCAGAATATTATTAGTCTTTAATTTGAAAATAAATATTATTAGAATATTTACTTTTTTTTTCTCATTCAAAACATAGGAGGGAATTTGAAATTTTCATCTCGACCTCCAAAATCTAAACAAAAAATTGACATCTTAAAGAAATAATTTTTATGTAACGTTTCAATTCAAATATTTTATTTTAGTTGCAATTTTTTTAATAACTTTTAGAATCACAACTAAAAGTAGCTTAGTTTAGTTTTTGTTACTAGACTAAGCAAATTGGGAAAAAAAAAAAGAGTAAAAAGTGTAGTAAATTGGAAAAAAAATAAGTAAAAAGTGTAATATGAATATCATGGTAATAATAATTTGTATTATAATATATGTGGAAAGATAAAAATAAGTAAAAATGTGACATTGAAACATATAACAATTTAAATTAAGGTTAAAATTAGATATAAAATACTCTAAATTAATATTAAAATAAAAGTGTAGTCCATCTTAATTAGCATACAAAATGCATTTCTACATGTGCATTAGAATTTTTTGTCTATTGAGTTGCAAGGTGCCCAAAACTTTTGAACACATTCTAGAAATAGAGCTCGAATTTTTTCTTTCCATATTTTGAAGTCTAAGTTACGGCTTTTATTGCAAGAAAGGTTGAAAGAATCCAACATAATTAGCATAAACAAACTACAAAAACTGAAAATAATGAAACATTGAGCAAGGCCATTTCATATTCCAAAATATTACATGATCAACAATAACTGATATAACATGGCACACATAATATTGAACTCGAACACAACCATGCTCTCTCCTCAAGTGAGCAATTGATGTGTGCATCCTATGAATCTTTACAATACTTTAAGACCCTAATTCTAAAAATTATCATTGTCCTCATAACCTTTCTAAAAGTGATAGACACTTATTTTGTTTAAAAGTTTACTAACTCAACTTATAATCAACGACATTCTATTCTATAACATAAACATGTGGCACTAACACCTAATTCGTAGATGCAATTTATTTCTCCTTCAATTAAGGATTTGAGGTCAAGAGGTTAAACCATGTCTCACAATCTAATTCCTAGAGGGTGCAATCCTCAATCCTTTTTAATTATTTTATGAGTTAAAAGTGCAAGGAAAATATGAAATCACAAGGAAAAACCTACTCATTTTACAAAATTTCAAGTCCATTTCACGAAGAGGTTGGTAATTGTCGCCCAAAATTTACAAATAAAGGATGATGGTTGTGGTGTTGAACACAAATTTGACCATGTATCCTTTGTTGACAAAGTGTCCCCAGACACGTAATTTTATTAATAAGGAAAAAGTGATTACAATCTGAAATTCATAATCTACTCCTTAACCTCACATGAAGAAGGAGCTAGTTTATATAGCTTAACTCTAAACTAAAAACTAGGAGAACAACCAATCACATAATCA
>ML795003.1:127945-162900 GCA_009831015.1 Picea engelmannii | reverse complement strand
ACTTTAGGATTATGAGGCTAACAATCCCCCCTTTAATCTGGAAGTTCATTTTTACAAAGACCAAGTTCATCTCTGAACTTAGTGAACTTTATTCTACCAAGAGGTTTGGTAAAAATATCTGAAGTTTGATCTTCAGACGGACAGAACCGAGGTTTGATGATGAGTGATCTGATGAAGTGGTACTTGGTGTCGACATGTTTAGTCTTTGAATTGAATACTGGATTCTTGGCCATCTTTATTGTTGATTGACTGTCAATCAATAAGGTAGTTGGTGATTTCTGAGTTTCACCAAGATCCTGTAAAATTCTGCGTATCCATACAATCTCACATGATGCTTCCCAAGCTGATATGTACTCTGCCTCTGCTGAAGAATTGGCAATTGTTATCTGCTTTTTACAATTCCAAGATATTTTTGTTGAACCCATATTCATTAAATAACCTGAAGTGGATGTTCTATCATCCATGTCACCTGCAAAATCAACATCTGACTATCCAACAAGTGTAAAATTTGTGTTCCTTTTGTAGAGAAGACCAAAGTCTTTTGTATCTTGAATGTATCTTAGTACCCTTTTTGCTGAATTCCAATGACTTTCCCTTGGTTCCTGCATAAACCTTGAAAGTATACTGACTGAATATGACAAATTTGGTCGAGTATTTGTCAAATAAATGAGACTTCCAACCAATTGCTTGTACTTTGTACTGTTTACCAATTCCCCCCCTTCAAATTTTGAAAGTTTCAATTTCTGCTCCATGGGGGTAAGAGAAGGTTTACAATCTTCCATGCCAAATTTCTTTAACAATTCAGTGGCATACTTAGTTTGACTAAGGAATATTTGGTTAGGATGTTGAGAAACTTCAACTCCAAGATAATAATGAAGCATTCCTAAATCAATCATTTTGAACCCTGCTTTAAGTTCTTCCTTAACCTGTTTGATGTGAGCTTCATTATTTCATGTTATGATTAAGTCATCAACATAGAGTACAAGTATCACCATGTGCTTATCTTGCATTCAAAAATACAATGTATCATCTGATTCACTTCGCTACAAACCCACCTTTCGTAGGTACTCATCCATTTTTGCATACCAAGCTCGAGGAGCTTGTTTCAAACCATATAAAGCCTTCACAAGTTTGCAAACTTTATGTTCTTGTCCTTTTTCTTCAAAACCTTGTGGTTGAGTCATGAAAATATCTTCCTTTAGATCACCATTCAGGAAGGCACTTTTGACATCCATTTGATGTAATTTCCAACCATTATGTGCAGCCAAATTGATAACCATTCTGATAGTGTTCCATTTAGCTATGGCAGCAAAAGTTTCTTCATAATCAACTCCTTCCTGCTGAGCAAAACCTTTTGCAACAAGTCTTGCTTTGTACTTGTCAATTTTACCATTGGGCTTGTACTTTACTCAATAAACCCATTTACAACTGATGGGATTAACATCCTGTGGACAATCAACTAAGTTCCAAGTCCCATTTGCAAGTAATGAATCATATTCATTAATCATTGCTTCCTTCCATTCTTTACGTTCAGTTTCTTTAGCAAAAGAAGTAGGTTCAATGGAAGCATGAGCAAAATTAGCTTCTTCTCTTGAACATCCCCTAGTTCTTGTTTTGTTCATTTAATCTGAATGAACATATTTGAGAAGTTGTTCGGCCCACTTTGGTGTCTTATGTTGAGGGAATTGAGGATCTGAATCACCATTATTGTTGAAAAGAGGGTTTTCAAAAAATGAGGCTCTTCTTTCATCTGAAATATCTGAGGTTGGAGAAGATACTTTTGAAGATTTAGTATCAAAAGAATCTTTTGTCGATTCATTATCAGATGAATCAAAATAATTTTTTTACAAAGAGATGTCTTCTGGAGTAACCAAGTCTTTTTCAAACCAAAATGCTTGCTTTGATTTGTTGAATTTACCTAAATACCCTTAGTGTTTTTCTTGTCTAAATGACTAAGGAGATGGTTAATCTCATCTAAACTGTTACTTTCAGTTTCATCAAAAATTACATCTCTAATGACAATGAATTTTACATCTAAAAGCAATCTATACCCTTTCTTTTCATCAGAGTATCCAATGAAGGTACACTTCATACTCCGGTTTTCTAATTTAGTTATCTTTTCCTTAGGAACTAAAGCATAACATGTTGAGCCAAAAAACCTAAGATGATTTACCTTGGGTTTAAAACCGTACCAAGATTTATAAGGTGTTTTTCCATCTAAAGCTGATGTAGGTGATCGATTTCTGAGATAAATTGCAGTATGGACTGCTTTAGCCCAATATTTTGTGCTCAACCCTTTAAAATGCATCATAGATCTTGCCATGCCCATGAGAGTCATGTTCATCCTTTCAGTAACTCCATTATGTTGTGGAGTATATGAATTTGTCAGTTGCCTCTTAATTCAATTGTTTCGACAATAATCATTGAATTCAGTTGAAGTGAATTCACCTCCATTATCAGTTCTCAAAGAAGCAACATTTTCTCTAGTTTCATTTTCAACCATGTGTTGAAAATTTCCAAACTTTTCAAAAGCTTCAGACTTTGCCTTTAAAAAGTATACCCATGTCATTCTAGTGAGGTCATCAATGAACAATATAAAGTATCGACATCCACCAAAAGAAGATTCCATTGGACCACATATATCACTATGAATCAACTCCAAATACTTTGTTGCTCACCATGAGCTGGCTGGAAAAGCTTCTCGCTTTTGCTTGCCTAAAATACAAGCTTCACACTTGGAATTTTGTTTCTTGAAAGTTGGTAAACCCTTCACCAAATCTTGGGACTTAAGTTTCAAGAGACTTTCAAAGTTTAAGTGACCAAATCGAAAATGCCATAATCTAAATGAAGACATTTCAGAATTCACTGTTGTTGCAACCTCTTCCTTTCTTTGGATGACTTTACCGTTCATTCTTAGTAACTTCCCATCTTCATATCCAGTCATTATTGTTTTCAAGTTATCCTTCACTGACATAATCTTCACCAAACCATCTTGCATGACAATTTGATGTCCAACTTGTTTGATTGTGACTAAGGATAACATTTTTTTCTTAAAAACTGGTACATACCAAACATTTGAAATCCATTTTTCACCAATTCCAGGGAGAAAAACTTTCACTGATCCTTTTCCTTGAGGCATATGAGTTGTATCATCAGCTAAATAAATGGGATTTATTTGAACATCTTTATAATTCCAAAAATAGTCTCTGCGATAAGTCATATGGTGAGTAGCCCCTGTGTCCAATATCCAATCATTTTCAAATGAATCTACATGTTGAACTACTGAAAAAACATATTCATATTCATCATCCTGATAATCTTGATCTTCTACATATTGTGCTGATTGTTGAGAGTTTGCATTTGACGTCTGCTTGAACTTTGGAAATTGATCATTGCTAGTAAGACAATTTGATGCATAATGGCCCATCTTTAAGCATCTTTTACATCTTACTTGACTGAAATTTCTGCCTCTTTCTGACTGTGCATTACTATTGTGATTATTACTTTGAAAAAATTGTTGATGAAAATTGTTACGACCTCTACCTTGACCACGACCTCGATTAGAAGACTGATTCTGAGAATGTTGAGAATTTGATTTTCCCCTTCCTTTAGAACTTTCATCTTTAGTGTAAAGAAGATCTTCTCCTGATTGTTTTTGTTTTTCAAAGGTTTTACTATGTTGAGCCAACAATTCACTAAGAAAATCAAAAGTTATAGTAGATAACTTATCAGTTATTTGCAAAGTCTCAAGAAAATGCTTATAAGATGGAGGAAAGCCATTTATTACAATGGATACTAGAAAACTATCTTCAAGTTTAGAAAAACTGCCTTTGATGATTTCCATATGAATGTTCTTAATCCTTGCAATGTATTCTAGTACATCACCATTTTCTGCTAATCTTTGTTTAAGCAATTTCATTTGTAGATCAACTCTTTGAGATGCAACAGGAGTATCAAACAACTTCTTTAATAGATTCCAAGTAGACCATGCATCTTTGGAATTCTCAATATGAACAAACATTTGTTTAGTTACAGAAGAACATAGCAAAGCAAGTGCTTTTTCATCTTTCAAATTCCATTTGGCTAAAGAAGTAGCGTCGGTGGGCTTAGTTGGAGCAGTATCACCATCACATATATCACGCCATAATTCATTATAGATCAAAGTGTTATGCATGTGTCAACTCCAAGTTTTGTAATTCTTGGGTCCATCTAACTTATCTGATTAAGTGAATAAGTTGATTAATTTTGACATGATGATAGATTGCCTTATTGGATACTCTGATGAAAAGAAAGGGTATAGACTGGATACTCTGATGAAAAGAAAGGGTATAGATTGCTTTATTGCAAGGATTTCAAGTTAGTGATCACACCACTACACTGAATAGTCATCAAAACACTAAAAGAGAGACACAAGGCACCAGAAAAAAAGAATGCACATTCCACCCAAAAAGAGAACTTTTAAGGGCTTGGCCTTGGCCCTTTAAAAGTCTCGTTGAAAATAAGTTTGAGAGAGTATTTTACTAGACTCTTCTCAAATTTTGAGCTTCAAGATTACAATCAAAACTTTCGAAATTTGTCATTTTTACAAGACTTATAGCCCACTTTAAACAAATGAAAGGCTTCTCATAGCAAAAGGTGTTCTCAAAAACACAACATACCATGCCATAAGCAAATTAGCAGTCACTGCAGGAGGTGAGAAGTGGGTTCTTTCATTTCTTCGGGGAAGCCGATCTCTCCAAATCTGGATTCTCTGGTGTGTGCCTTTAATAGATTTTTTTTATGAATGTATTATTCTAGCTTTGGGTGCAGTGATCAACAGATCAAGAGGCAGAAAATCTTGTTCTCAGAAACAACAGATCAACAAAAACATAAATGAAATAGCATCTTAATTTTTAATGCGTTTCACATTCAATGTAGATTCATCCTCAGCCCAAAACGGGTTTTTCAGATTTGTCCTCTGCTCAGATCAGGTTTCTCATATTCACCCTCAGCCCAAAATGGATTTGATGATTTGATGCGTCCTCTGCGTTGATGCATCCACTGCCCAAAACTAGATTAACTAATGCGTCCTTTGCTCAGATAGGCTTTCCTCTGGTGTGTCCTCTGCTCAAAACGTAATCTTTGATGCGTCCTTTGCTCAGTTGGGGTTTCTCTGGTGCGTCCTCTGCCCAAAACGGGTTTGATGCTTTGATGTGTCCTCTGCGTTGATGTGTCCACTGCCCAAAACGTGATTCAGTGATGCATCCTCTATTGGGTCGTTTTGCTGTGCGAGATATGCGTCAAATTGTTGTTGGAGTCATCAAGGCTGTTGAAGATCACTAAGGTTGTGGCCAAGAAGGGTAAATGAAATTTGTTGCTACCAAATACTTCTCGTGTCAAAACAAATGTTTGTTCATAGATCTACTGGAGGGCACAAGCGTTGGAGAGCATTGATGGAGGGCGCGCTTCCTTCGCAAATACCAGATCTGCTGAAGAGCTTTTGATTGAAGGTAAGATAAAATAAAAAGTTTGCAGGATAGCGTTTGCTACCAGATCTATGGAGGGCGCAATTTCAAAGGGCACGATCTGATTCAAAGAGCACGATCTAATGCTTGATGTGAGTGCAAATTTCCTTCGATCCGAAGGTGTGTGCACTAGTTGCTGAAGAATTTTTGAAACTCAAAGACAAGTGCAGATTGCTTTCTATTACATTTGCATGTCTAGTTTCTCAAAACAAAAAAGTTCTTTTGAATACAGTAATTCTACAACAGTTTTTTTTTTTTTTTTCTTCGAAATTTCACTACATTCATAAGATCTGATCAAACTTGCACATCTATGATTTAATTGCCAGATTTACACATATCTGAAGCAATTTTCACAAATGGGCCCCTTTTTAATAAAGAGAAAATGGATCTACAATCTATGAAATGGTAGATCTTTAAAAAATTTACAGTTCTTACAAAAAAAAATAAAGATTCAATCAATTATTTGAATAACAATTTACCGTTCTTACAAAAAATAAAGATTCAATCAATTATTTGAATAACAATTGATTGCTATAATAACACTTTCCTTATTAAAAAAACAATAACAGTTTACCTCAGTACCATTGCTATTGAATTTGAAGAGATACAAGCTGATGTTGTGAAGACTTCTTTGCTTCCTCAATCCATCACCAATCCTTCCATCACCATTTCACCATGGCTCTGATTATCTGATTATATGATTGGTTGTTCTCCTAGTTTTTAGTTTAGAGTTAAGCTATACAAACTAGCTCCTTCTTCATGTGAGGTTAAGGAGTAGATAATGAATTTTAAATTGTAATCACTTTTTCCTTATTAATAAAATTACGTTTGTCAACATCCTCATGGTTGTCTAGATTTATGACCCCACTTTTGACAAGGAAATTAAAGTATATTATTAACTTGTTATTTTGGTTCATTTTACAAAATAAAAAGACCTTGTTATCATACACTTTAACAACCTTGTATACAAAACTTAGTATCATCTAAATTAAAGTATATTATTAACTTGTTATTTTGGTTCATTTTACAAAATAAAAAGACCTTGTTATCATACACTTTAACAACCTTGTATACAAAACTTAGTATCATCTATGTAGACCAATAATCTTGTTGTTCAGTTGTTTAGAAACATGAAACAATGGAGATGATGGAATAGCTTCCAACAACCTCATAAAATTAATTATCTATTAGAGCTTATCTAGAGCTCTCTTGACACTGCCTAGATGATTGTTTTCCAGATTTACCTCCAAGTCAATGAAAAAAGCATACTTGAAATAATACATGCAACTCATCATTTCTTATGAATCTTTGTGTTACAAGTCTAGTTCAAAAGAAAATGTTGCAAATGGAATGAATCTAAGTCATTTCTTATGAATCTTTGTGTTGCAAGTCTAGTTAAAAAAAAAATGTTACAAATTGAATGAATCTAAGTCATTTCTTATTAATCTTTGTGTTACATGTTTTGTTAAGTCCTTTTATAATAGGAATCTAAGTGTAAATAGAGTGTAACTTAATTTGACTCTAAATATCAATGGTGTGCAATGTAGTTTGATTATTTAATTTTTTAGTTAAAATAATAATTCTTGAAAAAAATTATTCTTTGTGCAAAATGAATGCAAAGTCAAGAGAAATTGTGAAAAATAAATTGTAATAAAAAAAATTAACAGATATATAATACAAATTCAATTCATTTAAAATTGGAAATTAAGTAATAATAATTTAATTATATTTAAATATACAAAGTATAATTATCAATAAAATTCAATTCACATTTAATGAATAGAAATAAGTGATAATTGTTCTCAAATTTTATCATCTTCAAATAAATAATTAACATGATAAATATTAATAATGAAATTAACATAATATAGAATATATGAGTGTGTAGGTTTTCAACTTTATTTGTTTATAATGATGAGTAGAATTTCCACTTGAAATGTTAAAAGTTTCAATATTTTATACACAATTCTCAAAAATTAAAACTAAATTAACATAAAACTCTCACATGATGAAGAAGAAAAAAAAAAATTTAAACAAGAAAAATTAAAAATATTGATGAAAAAGATGAAAATTAATAAAACACACTTCACTTGGTACAGTGGAGCACTGATCAAGAAGCCCTTCTAAAATCAATTAAGATAGTTGGTACCAATAAATAAACACTAATTAAAATAGAAAGGAAAATTAGAAAACTTAAAAAAAAAATCCCAATTGAGATAGTAAAAAAAACTAACGGCAATTATAATATCTCATATTTTCTGCTGTCCCATATAAATGGCAGAGTACTTTTTCTTTGCTTAACGCTTATTCACTAGTTATCTATATTCGATATTTAAGTCCTGGCAATGGATTGGAAATCTTTTTATTGACGGACAGCGCTGCCTTAGCCTCGATTTGAAGGCATTTTTATTTATTTATATAATAAATGACAAATATTTAAAAAGATCAATCATAATTATATAATTTATTTTAATATTTTTAAATTAAAAAATTAAAAAAATCAACATTCATTGATCCCTAAGTTTTAATAATTTATTTTTTTTAAATAAAAGTAGAACCTTGTATTAATGACAATCGTTAGCTATACACAGACAAGTGCTAGCCACCCGTGCCACCACAAGAGGGAAACCAGCACAGGCGGCTTGTTCAGGTATTGACGTGTCCTTCTGAGTTTTTACACCAAAATTGCAGTTGACAAAAATATACAGACCAAAATTGCAGTTTGTTTGCGTAAACAAAAATATCCAGACCCAATGTTGTCGCCTGCGACTTAGGCTAGCTATAGGCAGAGCTACCATGACTGAAACTATGTAAATATAATAAGAAAAGAAAGCTAGTCTATCGTGGGTCGCTAGACCTTCGACTCCGCAACTAAATTGGATAGAAAAAAACTGAAACCTGGAAACTTCAATCCCTAGTCGGGTTTGGTTGTCCATGTATGTTGTAAGCCGAGGTGAACCGATCACTGCATGTCGGGCATTTGGTGTGCGCAGGAGCGTCTGAGAGCGCATCAATTAGGATGTACATTCGTTGGCTAAGGACTCGCTACGAGTGCACCTCGTCCTCCTGCTTCTGTCTGATCTCGAAGAGGATGCTGAGATGCTCCTCCACGAGGTGGTTGACGAAATGTTGTTGTTGATCTTCCTCTTCCTTGCCCGCTGCATTGTCAGCCTCTGTGGTAATGTCTTTGGTTGTTCCTGCTTGAATCTCCAACTGCCAGGTTGGAGGAATCTCCTCCTCTACCTAGCAGCTTCCATCTCCATAATCGGGGTCGTATGGCTTGACGATGGGAGGGGCCAAGAGGTTGGTGGTCAGAGTGGGGTGCACGCCCAAGGGTGGTGCCTCCTCTTTTACCTTGCTCAGTTTATGGAGCGGTGGGGGAGATGAGGGGTGATGAGCATTGGAGGAGGTGGTCTCCAATTTTACCAGAGAAGTTCCATGGAGGGGAGCCAACTTCATTCTCTGGGTGGAATGTCATGGACTGGAAAAGTGGGTGATGAGCTCCCTTTGAGATGGGGTGAGCATGTTGTCTCGAAAGAGGGTGCCACTATTGCGGGCACCCCTCTTGGATTTTCCACGCTCTTAGGGCATGCTGGGGGGAAATGAGGGTGGTGGAGAGGGGAGATGGAGGCTGGGGAGAGGTGCAGGGAGTGAAGAAGGTGTTGAAATAATGTAACCGCAAAGAGTATTCTAATTATTATTGATGTATTATTCATTAGATCAACCCCCTATTGTGGATCGATCATGTCGACTATTGTAAATGACCAAATCCCCTTTTGCAAATTGGTCAAACCCTAATTGTAATGGGAAGAATGAGAAGTCAACCCCCAGATTAATTAAATGTGGTTATAACCACCCAAATAGAGAAGTCAGCCATGTCAGTGAAAAGACACCTCCACACGTGCCAGAGTTGTATAAATAAGGAGGTTAGCGCCTCATTTAGACACACACTCACTTGTTCATCAAGAAGCAAGTTCGGAGTTGTAGTTGGAGAAGAAGAGAGAGAGAGAGGCACATTCTTGGGAGAGGACTTTATGTATTTGTTTGAGTTATCTCTTGGCATTGTATTGGCTATCTATAATAAGGAAGTTTTGTTGGGTTTTCTCCCCCATGAGGGTTTACCAGGATAAATGATGTGTCTCTTGTGATTGTGTATTTTGCAGTGATCTTATCTATGCTATTGTTATCTAGTGAAATGCAAAGAACTCTAATAATAGCTTAAAACCTTAACACGGTATCAGAGCTAAGCTGAAGAGAGCATCTTTCACAAGAGAAAGTGAAAGATGTCACTGTTGTCGTACATGCAAATTAGGGATTTTTGTTGATGAAGTATTTCATCCCCAAAACCATCTAGAAAAGTGTGTCCTTCCTCAAGGATCACTTTGGCATCCTCAGCGCAACTTTTCAATGGTCGGATCTCTTGGAAAGTGAAACCCTAGTTTTCACAAAGTACCAGAAGTACCAAAAAACCAGAGTACCAGAGTACCAGAAAACCAGAAGCACCAGTCCAAAAATCCGCAGATCAAGTTTGGAGGGGTAAAAGTTGGATTTTCTAAGATCCAACACACCAGGATACTCACCTCAGCCAAGCGCACCTCCTGATAAGTTCAGAATTTGATTTTGAGCATTTTCATTTTTTGGTCATTTTCCTAGCTCCAAGTAAAAGATGTTTGCAAGCACTAAGCTTGTTGACAAGATGGAAGGTGTGGAAAACTTATGTGCCTGGAAGTATAGGATTGGTCTCATTCTTGAAGAGAATTACCTAGCAAGATTCATCAAAGAAAAAGTGTCGGAACCCGACGATGCTACAGACAAAGCAAAGCACCAAAAGGACACGATAAGGGCCAAAAGAATCATTGCAAATTCAATCAAAGATCACTTGATCCCTTATGTGTCATCAAATAAGACTCTGAAAGAAATGTTTGATTCCCTAAACAGACTATATGAAGGAAAGAACATAAACCAGAAGATGAATCTAAGAACTCAGCTCAAGAATACAAGGATGCAAAGAGGAGAATCAATCCAAGAATATTTCTCCAGAATATCCCAATTCAAAGAACAACTAGAAGTGATCGGAGATGCTATAGACGAAGATGAACTTATAATGATGGCCCTTAATGGTCTCTCAAGACCTTGGGATGCATTCATCCAAACCATTTGTGCAAGAAAAGAGAAACTAAAATTTGACAGTCTATGGGAAGAATGCATTCAAGAAGAATCAAGAGTAGCTAATCGAGAGGCTTTACTATCAAGAGATGAAGATCAAGCCCTAGCTACTCACACTAAAGGAGGAAGAAAGAAGTCTTACTTCAATAAATAAACTCATAAAGAGTCTCATCCCCAAAACAAATCTCAACCAAAGAGATTCCAGAAGAAAGGACAGCAAAAGGAAAGAGATTACTCATCTGTCCAATGCTACCATTGTGACAAGATGGGACATATTGCGAGACATTGTCCAGCTAGACGAGAAGAATACAAGTGGAAAAATAAGAGGCACCATCCCCATGCAGTTAAAGATGAAGAGTTCAAGGAATTCAAAGCCTTGATAGAGAATCTTTCCGAAAGAAAGATCAAGATACTTAGGTCAGGTAATGGAGGAGAATACACCTCAAAAGACTTTGTAAACTATTGCAAAGATGTTGGGATTAAGAGGGAGCTCACCACTCCTTACAATCCTCAACAAAACGGTGTGGCAGAAAGAAAGAACAAAACAATAATGGAAGCAATGAAGACCATGATGCAGGATCAAGATATTTCAATGTGCTTATGGGCAGAAGCAACAAAAACAATAGTATATGTACAAAACCGATTGTCACATAGTGCACTTGGGTTCAAGACCCCTGAAGAGATGTTCTCTGGAAAGAAGCCAGAGGTAAGACATCTCAAAATATTTGGCTGCCCAGTATTTATACATATTCCGAAAGAGAAGAGAAACAAGCTGGAACCCTCAGGAAAGAAGGGAATATTTGTGGGATACTGTGAGGCCTCCAAGGCCTTCAAGATTTACATACCAGGTCACCATCACATTGAAATCAGTAGGGACGTGACCTTTAATGAAATTGCAGCACTCAAGAAATGAAGAAGATGCTAGCTTGAAGAAGTATATGAAGAGGAACCTGTAGCTCCCAGAGTTGCAGAATCGGTGAGGGAGGTTCCCAGAGTTGCAGAACCAGTGAGGGAAGTCATAACTTCCCCTGATGAGGAAATTCTAGAAGATCATGACATAGTAGAATTTCAAGAACCTCCTTAGATGACGATCTCCCATAAGAGAAATCCTACTTGGGGTAGGGAGATTATTCAAGATGGAGAGAAGTATTGTGTTCCCAAAGGAACCACGAGACAGGTGAAGATACCTAAGCCATTCTCCAGTTATATGGCTTTGATGTTTGATCTCCTAGAGAAGGAGCCTGCCTACTTTGAAGAATCCATTCAGAAGAAAGAATGGGAAGATGCCATGACAGAAGAGTACCAATCCATAATAAAGAATGATGTATGGGAAATAGTTCCCAGACCGAAGAGAAAGGATGTGGTATCTTCCAAATGGCTCTTCAAAATAAAACATGTTGTTGATGGAAGTATTGAGAAGTATAAAGCAAGGTTTGTTGCTCGTGGATTTTCTCAAAAGGAAGGCATTGACTATGAAGAGACATTAGCTCTTGTAGCCATATACAATTCAATCAAAACCATCATAACCCTTGCAGCTAAGATGAAGTGGAAGTTGCACCAGATGGACGTAAATACAGATTTCCTAAATGGTGTCATCAAAGAAGAAGTGTATATAGAACAACCTCAAGGATTTGAAGTTGAAGACATGAAGACTCATGTCTGCAAGTTGAAGAAGGCTCTATACAGGTTGAAGCAAGCTCCTAGAGCTTGGTATGGCAGGATAGGCAGTTTTTTGACGAGCTTAGGCTTTACCAAGAGTAAAGTAGATTCTAACCTCTACTTCAAGGTTATGAATGATAAGTCGGTGATATTGTTGTTGTATGTGGATGACTTATTCTTCACTGGAGAAGAAAAGATCATCACCAAATGTAAGAAGAAGCTCGCCTCAGAATTTGAGATGAAAGACCTTGGCCTAATGCATTATTTCTTAGGTCTTGAGGTATGGTAGAGTCCAGAGAGAATATTCCTTAACCAAGGGAAGTATGCAGTCGAAATCCTAAAGAGATTCAACATGTTGGAATGCAAGTCCATGAATACACCCATGGAAATGAAGCTGAAGCTACTGGTCGACACTTCATCATAATTGATTGATGCCATGCTGTATAGACAGATCATTGGATCGTTGAGTACCAAACGAACACCAGACCAGATATCTGTTTTGTCGTGAACACCTTGAGTCAATTTCTGGTAGAACCGAGACATGTTCACCTAGTTGTTGCAAAACATGTGTTGAGGTACCTTAAGGGTACATTAGATTGTGGTCTCAGCTATGATGGAGATCATGATTTCACATTGAGTGGGTACATTGATTCAGATTGGGCTGGAAGTGTCTCTGACAGGAAGAGCACTTCAGGATGTTGTTTCAATTTGGGATCAACCATGATCTCATGGTAGAGTAGGAAGGAATCAAGAATTTCTTTCAATAGAGCGGAAGCAGAGTACATTTCCGCATGTTCTGACAGTTGTGAAGCTATATGGATTCAGAAGTTGTTGATAGGTCTATTTGACCTAGAGATGGAAGCAAGCATGATCCTATGTGATAACCAGAGCTGCATAAAGATGACAAAGAATCATGTATTTCATGATAAGTCAAAACACATATAGATCTGATACCATTACACCCGTGACATGGTGCAGAGAGGAGCCATAAAGCTCCAATACATTAGCACAGATGAATAGGTTGCCGATGTGTTGACCAAGCCTCTATCTCATGTAAAGTTTGAGCACTTTCGAGATAAGCTCGGTATAGTCCGAAAGGACCTCCCTCGATAGGGGGCGCAATGTTGTGATATGCTAGCCCAGTGCTACGCCTCCAAATTAATTGTTGTGTCGAGATGCCAGCCTAGTGTTGTGCCTCTAGCTTAATTGTTGTCTCAAGATGCCAGTCTAGTGTTGTTCTTCCAGCTTAATTGTTGTCTTGAGATGCCAACCTAGTGTTGCTCTTCCAGCTTAATTGTTGTGTCAAGATGCCAGCCTAGTGCTATGATGGCAGCTTAATCGTTGTGTTGAGATGCTAGCCGAGTGTTGTGTTGCCAGCTTAATTGTTGTGTTGTGATTCCAGCTTAATTGATGTGGTGTGATTCCAACTTAATTGTTGTGTAGTGTGCCAGCCTCGTGCTATGATGACGTGTCATCCTCGTGCTATGATGATGTGACTAGCCTCGTGCTATGGTGATGATGATGTATTAGTTTTATACTAATTCATATTGATGCAGATGATGATTTCATTCCATTGAGAATGACAATGTTGCCGATGAGAAAAAATTCCGATGATTTATAGATATGCCAGTCGATGTTCCAAGATGTTGTTGATGATGATGTCCTCCCATTCACCTGATGTTGTTGATGATGTTGTCCTCTCTCTCACATGATGTCGTTGAACAATGCCCTTCTTGTTAAGGGGGAGTGTTGAAATAATGTAACTGCAAAGAGTATTATAATTATTATTGATGTATTATTCATTATATCAATCCCCTATTGTGGATTGATCATGTCGGCTATCGTAAATGACCAAATCCCCTTTTGCAGATTGGTCAAACCCTAATTGTAATGGGCAGAATGAGAAGTCGGCCACCAGATTAATTAAAGGTGGTTATAACCACTGAGATTGAGAAGTCGGCCCTGCCAGTGAAAAGACACCTCCACATGTGCCAGAGTTGTATAAATAAGGAGGCTAGCACCTCATTTAGACACACACTCACTTGTTCATCAAGAAGAAAGTTTGGAGCTGCAGTTGGAGAAGAAGAGAGAGAGAGAGGTGCATTCTTGGGAGAGGACTTTCTGTATTTGTTTGAGTTATCTCTTGGAATTGTATTGGCTATCTATAATAAGGAAGTTTTGCTGGGTTTTCTCCCCCATGAGGGTTTCCCGGGATAAATGATGCGTCTCTTGTGATTGTGTATTTCTCAGTGATCCTATATATGCTATTGTTATCTAGTGAAATGCAAAGAACTCTAATAATAGCTTAAAACCTTAACAGGAGGGAGACAGAGAAGATGAGAGGAGAAATGGAGCTAAGGAAGCCAGGGAGGATACCTTTGGTGAGGAAAGAGAGGTCGCGGGGAGAAATAGCTTGAGAGTTTATGTGGGAGCTAAAGAACTTGGCAGGGAGGGGGTGCACCAGGTAGGGAGAAGAATCAAGTAAGACTGTCGATAAAGGTCATGATTGCATCTCTTATCTCCATTGAATCGTGAGGTGACCACTGTGTCGTCCATTGAAGCTTGAGAAGACCCCTGTGTCCTCTTGGTATGCCCTACCTGACTGGTTCGCTCGCCTGAGTACCCAGCCAGGTGCACTACCATAAATCCTCTCATGGTGTAATCCATGGAGGAATGAATGTGTAGGGGTTGGCGGTCAAGGTTATTAACTCCTCTGGTTGCTCGATGCCAGCTGTTTGCGTGCTTTCTCTAGGTGGCACCCCATCCGGTTAAATTTTAATAATCTTAATAAAATTAAGATATATAAATATATTATAACAATAATACCTGCTTTTTTTTTGTTACAAATGTATCTATAACATATGGGTCAATTGGAAACTAGATTTTGTTTTGTTACAAATGTATCTGTAACATATGGGTCAATTGGAAACTGGATACACTAGAAAGGGGATGTAGAGATTACGAAAATGGAGGGTTAGGGTTAGAATCATCTTGGCAGGGATGGTGGTTATCGAGCTTTGGTAAGGGAGCTTGTGGGCTGATAAGGGACAATAGTACAGGTCATCGGCTTGGTATGGAGGCAGCTGAGGAGGGGGGAGACCCCATCAACACAGATTGTGACGAGCTGTTAGTATTTTTTTATACAGGTTTGGAGGGACGCAGAGACTTGGAAGTTTGGAAGGAGACTGGTGGGGCGTGGGGCGAACATGCGATCGGGAATCCTAGGTTGGATGTCAGTGTGTCAGGGTTGACATTGACATAGGAGCTGGTGGGATCGGGGCCTTTGCTGTCAGGTGTGAAAGGTTTGAAGTTTACTTCGATGGGTGATCTGCCTTTTTCATGAGGTTTGGGGTTTTCCAAGGGATGGGAGGACGCATCCACATGATACTTCGGTTCAGTGGGTGGTCTTGAAAGGGGTTTGGGGAATGATGTGGGGGTGGTTAGCTCAGGGGAGGGTGTACCAATTCTGAGTATACTAGAGGAGGGAGTTTTGTGTGGGCCTGGAAGGGTTTCAAAGGGTTTCAATACACCCTTGTCTTTCTCGTGTCCGCTTTACTGGAAGTCGACTCTCTGGGTGGTGACAGGGGTTTTGGGGGCATCTTGACTGTGGATGTTGTTAAAGGTATCGGGGGTAAGGTTCTTGAGAAAAGAGGGGTAAATCCTTCAAGGGACTCACAGAGGTCAGAGCGGCATCTAAAGGGACAAAAAGGAGCGGAGGGACGTATCACTTCGTCCACAAAACCCATTTGGTGTGCTCACGATAGGGCTTGTTCTGAGAGGCTTGTTTTTGGGGGGGATATATACATGGACATGGTGATATATTTCTCAGAATTGGTGGTGGTTGGTCGGGTAAGGGGAAAGAATTTGGGTATGGATTTTCTAAAGGAGTGGTTAAAGGATATAGCTAAGATGCCACTCATTAGCTTACTAACACGGGGTTGGTTTTCTTTTGTTTTATCCTCCACAGAGGATGTTAAATGAGTTTTATTGAAGGGATGGAGCATGGTCGATATGCCCGTTATACTTAAGATATGGACTCCTACTTTTGATGCAAAGAAGGAAAGAATTGATGAAGAACCAATTTGGGTGAGGCTTCCAGGTCTTCCAATGCAGTTCTGGAACCCTAATCGTTTTTCTACAATTGGTAATATATTGGGGAGTTACATAGATGTGGATATGAATTTCTAAGAAACTGGTCATATGATAGTGGCTCGGATATTGGTAAGGATAAATTTGCGCTCGGGTCTACTATAGGAGCTAACTATAGAGTCGGAAGATGGAACTTTTGTTCATATTCTGGATTATGAAGGGATTCATTTTCGGTGCCATAGATGTCATGTATACGATCATGGAATTGTTGAGTGTTCTTTGCCTTTCAAAGGGAAAGTTCATAAAAACAAAGGTTCGATGTCACCTACTTCTCCCTCGAGAATGTCTTTGGAGGAGGAGTTGGACGCTGGTGAGAAAAAGGGGGGGATGAGGAAACCTTATGATGGAAAGGACTCAAAGGGGTCTCTTCCAGTCAACTCAGTATGTTGTAAAGCTCCAATTATTGTTGTTGGGCTAAAGCTTTCACCCCCTTTGGTGGCCAATCTTCGTCGGGAGCAGGATTTTTCGGGTAAGTCTTTATTGGGTGTCTCACTGTCTCCACCTTCTTCTTTTATGAATGTGGGGTCTGTTGTTTAGGTTCGAGATAGTGTGGGTACTCACTTATCGAGTGGTGGGAAGGGTTTCTCTATGGAAAGTTTGGACTCTCTTTCATTCCCTTTGATCTCCAGTGGGTTGGTTTATTCTTCTTCTTTGGTCACACCTTCTATGGGCTTATGGGGGGTGGGGGGCTCTTCGTTACTTAAGGATTTTCCTTTTCCTAGTCAGTTGTCTTTGCAAGAGGTAGGTTTCGTGCATCCTGGTCTTCCCTCTTGCACTACCTCCACTTCTCCCTCAGCTGAGGTACCCACTACGTTTCTCTTCTCTCATATTTCCACCCCCTCAACTTCTATAGACTCATCCTCGGAAGAAAGCAAGGTTCTTTACCACCTTAGAAGTAGGTCGATGGTTAAGGGAGATCTACTAGTAGCTAATGTCCTGGGTTCGGATGGATGAGGTCTAGGTTCCTTTCCTCGGACTACTATTGCGGGTATAGGAAGGGGCCGTAAATCACACCTCCTCTTGGCACAAGATCGGGCAAGGATTGATTTGGCATTGGGGTGACAATATTCAATTGAATGGGTGCTTAGAGAAAAATAGACCCATGGGATAGTTACCTCATGAGAGTCTTGTCTTTCAACTGTCGAGGGTTGGTGAACCCATCTAAAATATCATCTTTACGAAGGTTAGTGGAGTTGAATTCACCGTATGTTATTCTGTTACAAGAAACGTTAGGGGCTAGTGATTCAGTGGTTAAGGTTCTTGAGTCATTGTTTTTTTTTTTTTTTGACAAAAGTGAGTAATGGAGTTTATATTAGAAAAAAAGTGGCCAACCACTGGCTCAGTTACATAGGATACTTGAACTACAATACTAGACTTAGAAGCCTTGCATGGCTACTACAGACTGCCAATACATAAGGTTGAACTATCATACATAGGACTCTAAATTCACAGTTAGATTCCTTGCGTGGCTATTACAAAATGCCAATCCGTAGAGTTATTTGCAACCTATGGCTAGCCTTGGAGCGGCTTCCTGATTACTTTGAGCCTTCCTTCTTGGACTGGTCCCTTTCCAACTTCCATTCCTTGTTCATTTGTTCCATCTGTTGCTCCAAACTGCTGACCCTTTCTTCAAGTTCTTTCTTTGGGTCTTTTAGTTCCTTCCTCAGCTTCCACAATTCTTCAGACAGGACAAATTTTGTATATGTTATGTTTTTCTCCAGCATTTCCATGCACCTCCCTGCTTCACTGTCTAGGTTCTAAAGGAAATCGTCCAGATTGATCATCTAGTTGCGTAGTTTCTGCACGTTTCCTTCCAATTCTTCTATTCTTTCCTCCAATGTAGGCTTGTTCCTAGAGCTTGACGCCATCGGGTTTGCCTCTGCTGGATCTCTGCTACTTCTCCAGATCTCCCTGCCTTTGCGCTATCTACCCGTGCTCGACTTCCTTTCAATGTGACTATTGCTCCTGATTTGTTCCTCTCCTTCCCTGC
The DNA here is from genome assembly GCA_009831015.1 of Picea engelmannii. NCBI lineage: Eukaryota > Viridiplantae > Streptophyta > Pinopsida > Pinales > Pinaceae > Picea > Picea engelmannii. Next base: position 144,432 of record ML795003.1, on the reverse strand, counting down.
ATTTTGAGTTTAAGAGCGCATCCTCAGATTCCCTGCCCCACTCGATTCGCTGGATCTGGAGTATGGGTGAATGCCTGCGTTCAACGACCAAATGATGTCATCCTCCATCAAACCTGAGGATCATGCTTACTGACTGAGGTGAATTCTTCCTTGCGCATGTGCTATCATATTTGTCCCTTTTGCCCACTTGCTCAGCCATTCCACCTTGGACGATCACGAGATTTCCCAGTCGGCCGAAACCCTGTTGAGAAGCATGCGACCTTTTTCCAACCGGGCTCCCGAGTTGGCCTCTTCATCTACTCTGGCATTGTTTCCTCGAAGGACATGGTACAACTAAAAAGTTTGAAACTGTCCCATCAGAAGCTGGATTTTTTCCAAGGTGTGCTAGAGTTTAGCATTTGTGACTCTGGTGCATTGGATTAAGGCTTGGATTATAATCCGTGAATCCCTTAGAACGAGCAAGTCACGAACGTTGAGGATTAAGGCTTGAGTGAGCCCTTGCCAGAGGGCAAGAGCTTCTTCTCTGTTGTTGGTTTCAAATCCCATTCCCCAGGCAAAACTAAGGCAAGTAATTTCAGTGGGGCTTACTAAGACACCTCCTCCACCTGCCACCCCCGAGTTCCCCTTAGAGGCTCCATCAAAGGAAAGAATATGGGAAGTCTTCATTCTCTTCCACTCTTCCAGCTCATGCTTCCCCATCCTGAGTTCCCAACTTTGAGTGGGGGGATTTAGGGGACATGGTTGCTGAAGATTTTGAAGGCCAAGATGCCCCAACCAACATTCTTCTTTCCTTTCTAACGGTTTCGAGTTTGATGCCTTGTTGAAGTGGGGGCACTTTTGCTGAAGAGAGCCTTAATCCTTGTGGCTACCTGAGTCGGGCTCCTCTTTGCTTCTCTAAATAACCAATTGTTTCTTTCAATCCATATCTTCCAAAGGACAAACTTTGGAAACATTCTCCAGAGGGCTAAGAGATGTCCTTGACTAGATGTCTGGAAAGGGCAGAGAGATTGCTAATTCGTAAGCAGTGCATGTGTTTCCTGAGGTAGAATTGGAGCTAGGTCCCCCAGTCCAAGAGCTAGCTTCCAAACCTCCATGGCGTAGGAGCAGCCTAGCATAAGATGATTAGTAGTGTCCTCTTCCTAGCAGCAGAGGGGGCATCTGGAGGGCCCTTCACATCCTCTTCTTCTAAGGTTTTCCCCTGAGAAGACTCCCATGTGTGCTAGTGTCTAGATAAACATGTCTATCTTTGGAATTGACTTCATTGTCCAGACGACTTTCCAGATTGCAGGGTCTGGAGGAACATGGGGGACTGAAGTTATATGGAGATACCCTACAACAATAGTGTATGGGCCAGAGTGATGGCCCCAACCTCTCTTGTTTTTTTTCCTTTTCTGTAATGGGGATTTCCCCTACAGCCAGCTCTTTAATATCTTCCATTCTTCTTCAAGGTCTGGAGGAAGGCTAGTAATTCCCCAACATAACCAGAAGTGATTCTGATCATTTCCCCAACTTGAGATATCCCAAAGGCTGTATAAATTTTGTAGTTGTACCCAGTCTTTGATCCACCTGAGGCCTTGCTTTATTGACAGAGGTGGTTCTCCCAGGACTGAGTCTTCCCAGATGCTGATTTCTTTTCCGTTTCCTAGTAGCCAGGTGATTTGAGAATTAAAGTGGTGCAGAGCTTTCTGGAAAAGGGACAAAATTGGAGAGCCTTTCCCCACTTTTGTTGGCCTTTCTAGGCATCTTTTCCTTGGCCCACAATAGTACTTCTTCCAAAGGGCTCTTTTTCTCTAAGTGGGCTTCCCTGTGATTATGTTCCATAAAATCTTTGCACCCAGGGATAAATTTTGGATTTGAAGGTCTTTGAATTGGAGGCCCCATTCTAGATAGGGCTTGGATATTTCCCCCCAACTTATAAGGTGCAGTTTCCTTCCAGTCTGCTTCCCCCCCTCCCAAAGGAAACTTCTGATCAACGCTTCTAATTTTTGAATGATGGAGCTAGGGGCCAGCAAGAGAGAGCTTTGATAGATAGGAATGTTGGCCAGTACGGCTTTGATAAGAACCACTTTGCTCGCCATATTCATCCAATTGGTTCCCCAAGAGTTAATTATGTTTTTGAGCTTTTCTATCAACTGATTCCAGTGTGAGGCTTTTGGGCTGGATTTGAATATCGTGACTCCCAGATATTTGAATTCATCCAAAATGGTGCAGCCTTCCATTCCCAGAACTCTTGAGATCTCTAGCATTTCCCTTAGGGTGATGTTCCAACCATAGATTCTACTCTTGGTCATGCTGATAAGACTTCCTGAGATTTCTGTATAGATATCTAATTCCTTTTTGAAATTTTTAGTTGTCGATGTACTTGCCCCTTCGAGGAGTAGTGTGTCATCTACAAATTGGGCGTGGTTGATATCCTTTACCCTGGTGGAAATTTGTAGACCAGATAGATTGAGGTGCGATTGACCATAGTCGAGTTGGAAGCTAAGGACAGAGGCTTGGATAGCATAAAGCAGGGGGGAGAGGGGGCAACCTTTCCTAAGGCCTCTGGAGGCTTGGAAGAACTTAGTGTCTCTCCCATTTACCAACGAGGCTATCCAAGGGGAGGCGATACAGGCTTTAATCCAGTTTATGAAGGGAGAGGCAAATCCCAACTTCCCCATCACTTGAAACAAAAAATTATGTCTGACCCTGTCAAAAGAATTTGCTAGATCTAGCTTGATTATCATACCTTTGTCTTTCCGTTGGATACTTGAATGTAGTGCCTCTTGAACAAGGATGATGTTGTCCATTATATGCCTACCTTTAACGAACCCTCCTTGATTTTCCAGGATAATAGTGGGGAGAATATTTTTTATTCTATTGGCTATGATTTTGGTGAGGATTTTGTAGCTGGTGTTGCAGAGGGAGATAGGTCGAAACCTGTCAAAACTAGTTGCCCCTTTTTCTTTCATAATTAGCACCAGGAAGGACAAGTTTGTTCCACCTCCTATTTTGACGCAGGACTGAGATTTCTTGATTAGCTTGGTGAGGTCGGACTTGATGGTGTCCCAGTTATGTTGGTAGAATCTGGCTATAAAACCATCTGGGCCAGGGGCTTTATCTGGCTGCATTTGATCTAAGGCCTCTATTATTTCTTGCTGATCTACTTCCTTGGTTAGCTTGTTGTTGACATTTTCTTGAATGCAGGTCGGGATCAGAGCCAAGGGATAATAAGTAGGGTCGATGACAGCATTCTGCATCTCTGTATACAGGGATTCAAAGGTGTGAACATCTGCTTCTTTGATACCTTCAAAATCCGTAATGGTTTGGTCATGGGTATGGATTTCCGTTACATTCTTGAACTACTTTCGGGCCTCTGCTTTCTTGTGGAAGAAGCTCATGTTTTTATCCCCAGCTTCTAGCCAAAGGCACCTAGAATTTTGCTGCCAATACTTTTCTTCTTCTCTGCATGCTTGGTGCCAGTTCTTTTGCAGTTTAGCCTCTTGTTGTAGGTTTTCTTGGGAGGGTTCAAGGTCCTCCATTCCCAACTGGTGGATTTCAAGCTATATTTGCGCTTCTTGACGGACAGAGATCGGACTTGAGAGGGATTTTTCCCAGTACTTTAGTGCTGCCTTTAGTCTTCTTAGATTTTCTTCCCAAACAAAAAAGGGGGAGCCTTTCACAGATCCATTCCAGATTTTGGTGACCAAGGCTTGGTAGCCAGGTTCCTAGATCCATTTTAGGTTGAATCTGAAGGGGATCGAGCCTAGATTTTTATCCAAGGAGATGTCCAGGGCAATTGGCTTATGGTCTGACACACTGTGCAGGAGGATGGAAGAGGTTAGTGCGAGGCCCATTAGCATAAATGTTCTTAGAGCAAGGAACCTTTCTAGCCTAGCTACAATGTGCCCCAGTCCCACCCTCTTATTGGACCATGTGTACTTCCCTTTAGCTGTCTTTATATCCTCCAGTTCCCAGGTAGACATTATATTCTCTACCCATTCCCTTGCTAGGTATCGAACAATTGAACCTCCTTTTTTCTCAGTCGCTGCGAGGGTCAGATTCAGATCCCCCCCAAGGATGATATTTTCCAGCTCGCTTCAGTGCAGGAAGTCCTTTAAGGTCTCCCAAAAAATTTTCTTTTCCTCCAGGAGAATAGGCACATAGAGATTGAAAAGGCTTACCTATCGCCCCGTTCCAAGATGGAGAAGACTGGTGAAGATCCAATGTCTGCATGTTTCATACTTGATGAGATCATACTTCTTTGAGTTCCAAAGTGTGCCCAGACCTCCTGAGGCACCTCTTGCGCTTTCTGCAATTCCTTTGCTGGTATTCCAACGAGATTTTGCTTTTCTAAGGAAGTCTTGTCCTTCCATCTTAGTTTCTTGGATCAGAAGGATTTCGGTGTTTGAAGATCTGATGATGTCTTTGAGTGCCTCTTCCTTAGTCTTACTACCGAAACCCCTACAGTTCCAAGAGGTTAGTTTCATTGATTACCTGAGGGGGAGATGTGGGCTCCTTGGGGGGACTTGGATTTTTTTCGAGTTTGTCTGACACTGATCAGTTGTCTGATGGTTGGCTGTGACCCATTCAGGACATCTTTGTAGGTCTCCTTTTCTCTTTCAGCTTTCTTTTTCTTCCTGCCTCTGATTGGTTTTTTTGGTGTGATATCGGTGTCGCTATCTTCCTCACTGTTACTATCTAAGGATACCTCGCCTTCCTCCACTTCTGGATATTTACTGGATTCTTTCGAGTTTTGACCTTGCTCCTTTGCCCTTTCTTGCAGTGGGACTTCTCTGGTTTCTTGGATGGGGATTCCTTGTTCCGAGTCCGCTGTTGGGATTTGCTGAGGGAATACCTCTGATGCTTCTTTTATCTTCTCTAGGTCGGTCTCCATCCCTCTATGTCCTATTTCTGCATTGTTTCCTTACTCATTTGGTTGTGTCTGGACTGTCTTTTCAGGTATTGGACCCTTTTCCTTTGAGGAGGGTCTCCCTCTTCTCGGTTGTTGCCAGCCTTCGTTTATGTCTTTGTCCTTGTTAAGATCTTTAGGACAGTTCCTCTGAAAGTGGCCATATTCGTGACACCCCCTACATTTGAACGGGAGCTGCTCGTAGTCGAGTTTTTGGTAATGCTGCCAGTCTCCAACCTTTAACTTGATCGCCTCTGGGAGGCCTACCTCTAGGTTTACTTCAACACAAATGTGGGCGCAGGAATATTGATCCTTTGGATTTTCCCTATCAATGTAATGTCCGAGTCCATTTCCGATTGCTTGGAGCGATGGGGTTTTCCAACAGTGGATTGGTAGGTTTGGGAGTCTGACCCAAAACAGGACGTCCTTAGGTACTTCCGACTCTAGATCAAATCTAGGGGACCATCGATTCAGGTAGATCCCTTGGGTTCCCATGAAATATGGTCCATTTCTAAAGATCAGATCCCGATCTGCTTGAGAGATAAATTTGAAGATAATATATCCCCTTCCCACCGCATAGCATGTTACACTGTTCTGAATTAGTGGACGCCGGTTTCTTTGGATCTAGTTATCTGTGGTCCTGGTGGAGGGACAGAGAGCCATGAACTGTCCAACTAGTCCATGCTCTAATAGGGAAGCCGTTACTCGTATTGGCTAGTCCGGGGGTAGGTCAATTTCTGCGATCGAGTCGAGTCGTTTAACAAAGCTGGGTGGAGCAGCAGAGGAAGGCTTCTTTCTGTGGGCGGCTAGAAGCTTACAGAGTGAATCTGTTGTTGAGGGAGGGGCCCGAGGCTCCCCACCTTCATGGGCGGCCATGGAATCCTAGGCGGCCTCAGCTTGGTAGCCACGGCTCATGCTCTTGAGCAGAGTATCAGATTCTTGAGTTACTGTTACCGAGATGGATTTTTGCATTTGTGGATGCGAGGGGACGTTCAGGAGGTCTGGCTACTGCGTGGAATACAAATACTTGTAACTTCGAAAGTGTTTGGGGTTTTGATTCTAGAATTGGTATGTCTGTTTTGTCCTCTACACTAGGGCGAAATGTGACAATTATTAATGTATATGGGCCTTACCAAGATAGAAAACGATACTGAAATTCTTTAGAAGAGTGCTCGTGGTTTAGGGGTAAGGACCTTTTTCGTGGAGGAGATCTTAACTTCTCCTTAGGGGCCTCAGAGTTTTTGGGTCAACGTGCTTCCCCAGACACTTTAACCAATTTTTTTCTCAATTTTTTGGACCAGATTGGGCTGGTGGGCGTTGAACCAAAAAAAATGACCCCTACTTGGTGTAATAGAAGGACTAGGGATGACAGGGTGGCTAAACATCTGGATAGATTTTTATTGTCATAAGAGGTTCTACATTCTTTTGATTTGGCTACAATGGGTTTCTTATGGTGGGGAATCTGACCATTTTTCGATTATGCTAGAGCTAAGGGATAGAAGCAGGAGGGGTTCGAGCCCTTTTAAATTCTTTGAGGGATGGATCTCGGATCCCTCTTATCAAGAATTAGTAAGGGGTTTGTGGTCTTCAATCGCTGATGGGAACCATGTGCCTGCGGCTGTCCAGTTTGTGGGGAACCTCAAAAGGTTGAAACAAGCGACCATGAGCTAGGCTAGGGAGAAAAATCTCAAGGATGATCAGGATTTGAGAGACATCGAATCAACATTGTCAGAGATCCAAGGAGGGGCAGGGCAAGGGTTTACTAGTCTTGTTGACAAATATTTTCTTTACGGTTTGGAGAAGAGACGTAGGGTTTTACTGGAGGAAAAATAAGCTTTGTGGAGATTAAAGTGTCGTGCAATTTGGATCTCTTATGGTGATGAGAATACTAAATTTTTTCAAGTGGATGCGAAAGGTAGGAAAATGGCTAATACTATCCAGGGTCTAAGGAATAGGGATGGGGAGCTGGTTTCTTCTTTTGAAGGCTTGGCCAAGTTGGGTAATGAACACTTCAATGAGTTATTTAAAGTACAGGAGGGTTCATCTATTGCGGAAATTGTACAAGTGGCTCGGTTATTCCCTTATTTTGTAGAGGAAGAAAATGGGTCCTTAATGGAAACAATAACTGAAAAATAATTACTGGAAGTTCTTCACTCTTTTCAAAAAGGGAAAAGTCATGGGCCTAATGAGTGTCCTATTGAATTTTATTTGTTTTTTTTTTTTATTTAATTGGACCCAATGTTCTGAAGGTGGTCGAGGAATCAAGGGTGAATGGTTACATTCATAATCCTATAAAATCTACATTCATTGCACTCATTCCAAAGACAGATAATCCCTCCTCTTTTGAAGATTTTCATCCTGTTTCGTTATGTAACTTTCTTTATAAGATTATCTCAAAGGTAATTAGTAGAAGGTTGAAGGTTATTTTGTCCAAACACATTTCAAGTGAACATTTTGGGTTTCTGGAAGGAAGGAAAATCCATGAGGCCATTGGTGTAGCTCAAGAAGGTCTTCACAGTATAAAAACGAAGAATCTCAGGGGGGCTGTGGTAAAAATTGATCTAACCAAAGCTTCTGACCGGGTAAACTGGCTGTATTTAAGAATGCTTATGATACATCTTGGTTTTGGCTTGGATTTTACCAATTGGTTGATGGGGTGTATGACATCGGTATCTTTCTCCATACTCATCAATGGTTCAACCTCTTCTTTCTTCCAAGCGGAAAGAGGACTGCATCAAGGTTGTCTTCTGTCACCCTTGCTTTTTCTCCTAGTGGCGGAAGGGCTTAGTCATTTTTTGGCGGGGGAAAAGAATGTTTGGATATTCAAAGGTATCAAAATCTCCAATGGGTTGTACATCACACACTTACTCTTTGTTGACGATATCCTATTTTTTTTGTGATGGTACGAAGCGAGAAGATGGAATTTTAATGGAGGGGCTCACTCTTTCTAAAAAAACAACTGGTATGTTGATAAATGAACAAAAATCTAGTATACTCTTTTCTTTGGTCGAGGCAGAAGTCATACAACATTTTTTGGCTCAGCTCCCTTTCCAGATTCAAGGGTTGGACGAGGGGTTGAAATATCTTGGTTTTCACTTAAAACCCAATGATTACCGGAAGACTGGCTGGTTGTGGCTTTTAGATAAATTGGAAAAAATATTAAAGGGTTGGAGCTATAAATGGTTGTCTAGGGCTGGGAGATTAGTTCTGATCAAGTCGTTACTGGAGGTTGTCCCATTATATTGGATGTCCCTCTCTTGGATTCCAAAGGGTATTCTGGAAAAAGCTAGATTAATTTATTTCTTATCTGTGGAGGGGAAATAAGGAGAAACGAGTTATGACTTGGGTTCAATGGGAGAGAATTGAAAAACCAAAATCTCTTGGGGGCTGGGTTCTAAAGAATATTTTCTTGTTTTCTAAAGCACTAGCAGAAAAATGTGCATGGAGATTGATAACCACAAATAATTTATGGACCAAAGTAGTCATCTAGAAATATGTGGCTCCTCTATCCTTACTAGAGTGGCTCAGGAATCTAGGACTAAGTGTGATGGGGATCTATGTTATGTGGAAGGCAGTTCTTAAATATTTTGAGGTGGTGGGGAATGGTTTAGCCTGGAGAGTTGGGTATGGAAACTTGATTAGGATTGGTTTGGACCCCTGGGTGGGTAGTTATAGAGAGAACATACTCACTTCAGATTTATGCTCCAAGTTGGATCAAGGGGGATATTTCTACCTGGCACAGGTCAGGGACCCTTTTGCCACAAATATTTGGAGCCAAGGCTAGAAAAACGGGAGAATGTTGGGATAATAGGGGGTAGATTTATTACTTTGGGACAGGTATACCCATGCTCATAGGAGAGCGAATATATGCCTGACGGATCGGGATGATGAAATCCTTTGGGATGGGGACCCAGAAGGGGTATACACCCCAAAAGTAGGTTATGGTCAGTTGTGTATTGATTAGTTGTAGCAAGAAGTTAAGTGGTGGTGGAGAAAACTCTGAAAACAAAGGTGCCCAACTAAGGGGAAAATTCTAGTGTGGTCTATTCTAAAGAATAAAATTCCAACGTGGGATAACCTGCAGAAGCGACAATTCAATGGTCTAAGTTGGTGTTTGGTTTGTAAAGACCCAGAGGAGACCGTTGACCATGTTTTTATGCGATGTCCTTTTACCATTTCAGTGTGGGCAGAAGAAAATAGATTGTTCATTTCCCTTGGTGGTTGGCAAGGTTTATCCTTTGAGGAGGCCTTGAAGGCTTGGCTTATGCCGAGGACACCTCAAGAAAACAAGTCCTTTCCCTTCATTGTTGCATGGGGGACCTGGATGTCTCGGAATTCCTTGATTTTTTGGGATGAGATCCAGTTTCCCTCTTGGGTGGGTATTAATTGCCTTGGGATCTTTGCATACTTCAAATCTTTGGGTAGGGTGGGTGTTGGTAATACTCAGGTGATACAGGAGGAACATATAGACAAGGAGCGACCATGGGCATACATTGATGGGGCGGCTTCAGGTGATCAATTACTTTGTNCATTCATCATTTTTTCCTTCTCAAAGTTGGGTTGGGAACTAATTCAAACAATTTCTCTTAGATTATGGAATTAAAACTTTTACGTTTATTTGTTGTGGAAAAGGGATGCAAAACTTTACAGGTTTTTGGGGATTCTTTATTAGTCATCAATTGGGTGAAGAGGGTTCAAATTTGTCACATTTCTTTTCTTGTTCCAATAATTGAGGAATTTATGAGGATTATCACTGCTTTTGACTCTATATCTTTCTCTCATATCTACACGGAATGGAACAAACTGGTTGATAGTCTTTCCAAAGAAGCCTCACAGTTAGAATATGGTAGTTGGCATATATCTAAACAATCAGCAGGGGGCAGTTTTGAATACCACATGCCTTTCTAGGATGGACTTTTGTAGGAGGGCTTCACCTTTTTTTGGAACTGTTAGAAAAAATATGGGGGTACCTGTATATACATAATTGTAATACTTTACATAAGAATCATGTTTTTCTTTTTATATATGGGTTGTGGGCAACTTTGATTCAGTATGTGGTAAGTGGGAAAAGAGGGTTTTTTGGAGATATGTCAAAACAGTAATTTTGTTGAAACTTTCAGTAATGGAAGTGATTCCATTAAGATAATATATACTTGGCTATCATTTTATAGTCAATATATATCTACGAATGTAATTTTGTACCAAATTAATGAAATTACGAATTTTTCTGTGGAAAGAAAAACATATGGGGTCAACATTTTTAACTATTGATTAAGAAACCACAATAGAGGGGTATCTAAGCCATCAAAACCACTCGAGGATAAATATCCAGTTTTTCTTTAGATACTCATCTTCCACCAATTATATTAACATTTAATAACAAATAAAATAGATATTGTTAAGTTTTCAAATGAATCATCTTCTAGTAATTTATGTATGTTGAATACTTTATAAAGTTGTTAAATACTTCGTAAATTTTGAGGATAGTGCTATATTCAGAAAATGGCCTTTTGGTCCCCAAAAACATGGGATGCTCTAATGTGAGGAAAACGTGGCAAAAGGAAAGGGAGGTGGAATTTAATAATGCGATGGATTTTGGAGGTGGATACCTGGTTGTGGTAGTGTAATCCATAGATGTTAAAATTAACCCTAGGTGCATGTAAAAAGAAATCTGAGTAAAGTGAAAGGAATTTGTAAAAGTAATTTCATTGACATTTAAAGAGCCATCCTCTTCATGCAGGTAATCAACGACAATTACATGTGGTCATAATTATTTTGGTCATGACAGACTCTCAAACATAACCACATGGTTACATGTGGTCATAATTATTTTGGTCATGACATTGTCTTAAACATAACCTATTTTGGTCATGACATCTTCTTAAACATAACCACATAGGAGGTACTGAAAAGTAGGGTTGTTTTTTTTTTTTTTTCTATGCTAAGTTTAGAAGTAAATGTTAAAAGTTAAGTAAGAAACATATTAATTTCTTAGTCCTATTAAGTAAAAGTGAAATGGAGAAGTTGTGTGGTCTCCACCTCATACTCAGTCTTGGTAAATGGAGAAGCTATTGAATTATTTAAGAGTTGTAGGGGATTGCGCCAAGGTTTTCCCTTGTCTCCTTTGCTTTTCATTTTAGTTATGGAAGGATTGAGCCTCCTTTTGAAAGAAATCCAAAATGCGGGGAAATTGACAGGTATATCTATATCTAGATCTATAAAAATCTTACATATTCTATTTGTTGATGATGTGGTAATATTAACAAAGGCTACTATGCAGGAGTGGTGGGAGATTGACAAGATTCTGAAATTTTTCTGTTTAACTTCAGGTTTACATATAAATATAGCAAAATCTACTTTTCACTATGTTGGAATAACTGAACAGGATCTTATTGCATATAAATTTGTTTACCCTTTTAATTTCTTATCACTGGATTCAGGTTTTAAATATTTGGGATTTTATCTCAAAGTTGGTGCCCACCAACGCCTGAACACTGGAATTGGATTCTAAAAAAAATTGAAAAGAGAATCAATAACTGGTGCTACATATGGTTGTCTTTAGGAGGGCATTTAACTTTATTAAAAGCAGTGTTAACAAGCCAGTCTATTTATTGGTTGTCTATGGTTGTTGTCCCTATATCAGTTTTGAACATTTTGAGGAAGCTGATGTATAATTTCCTATGGAAGAGAGACAATGTCTATCATCATTTGCATCTGTGCAATTGGGAGAAGATCTCAGTCCCAAAGTCTATGGGGGGTTGGGGAATATTTAATATTTTTTATTTTAGCAAATCATTGGCAGCAATTACTCTCTAAAGAGTTCTCATGGGGGAAGGTGTTTGGCATAGGGTCATCATTGATAAGTATCTTGGTAATATGAATGTGAATTCCTGGCTTAGATCAATATCTTTCCAGTAAAGCAGTGTCTCCAAAATATGGGGTGGATTATTAAAGGTGGTATATCTTATATTGCATGGATTAAGCTGGAATCTAGGTTCAGGACACCTGGTGGCACTGGGGAAGGATCAGATTCTGGGGATGGGGGACAACTCCTTCCTATCAACTCAACTACATGAAGCATTAAGAGAAAAGGATATTAAAACACTGGCACAGGTCAAAATATTTCCACTTATTGGTCGAACAGTGATGATCTAGGATTGGAGGGTGATTTGGCTTTAGAGTGGGAATTGTATAAAAGTGCACTTATTGACTCAGGAGATATTATCCAGGATAGCATTGATCATTTAATGTGGATAGGTGGATACCATTCAGGAGTCCCTTCTGCAAAATACTTTTATTTAAGTATCATTTCCTCCAAATGCCTTTCTAAAGCGGAGAAATGGAGACTGTCTATATGGAATTGGAAGATACAATTAAAAGTAAAGTTGTTCATTTGGATGACGATTGAAGAAAAAAATCTTACCTGGAATTTGCTGCAGAAAAAAGGATGGGAGGGTCTGGGGCATTGTCCTCTCTACAAAAAAGATTCAGAATCGATCTATCACTTATTCAAGCTATGTCCTTTTTCCATTTCAGTTTGGAAAATCTTAAAAAATATTCTGAAACTTGATAGAGAATGGGTCGGTAATAATCTTTCGGAATGCTTGAAGAATTGGTATATGGAAAAAACCGTTCCCACTTCGATTGTAGCTCATGTAATCTGGTTTACCTGGATTGAACATAATAAGGATATATTTGAAGATTCAATTCCTTCATTGCAATCAGTACTTTACAAGACCCTGTCACTATAGTCTAATTTCAGTAGCCATATTAAGCCACGACTTCTGAGATTAATTATGATAAATCATCTTCAGAATTCAGCGCTTGCATGGTTTGATGGAGAACAACAAAGGACAACATTGGGAGTGGAGCAGGAGGTGTCATAAAGATCTAGGAGACTACAGTTTATAGATGGACTTATAATTGTGGTAAAGGAACAAATATGAGGGCAAAGATTTTGGGAGCATGGGTCCCAATTATGCTAGTAGAACATTTGGAGATCCCATGTATCCATATTATGGGTGATTCAAAAGTTGTTATTGATTGGCTCAGAGACAAAGGGAGAATTTTGGTTAGCTCCATAGAAGGATGGAAGAAAAGAATTAAATTACTTATCCAGAATTTTCATTCTATTAGTTTCCAACACATTTATAGAGATTTTAACATTGATGCAGATATTCTCTCAAAGCAGGCATTGAACAACCCTGAAGGAAAGGTAACCTATTACTGATGGAAAAATGGAGATGAAGGCCTGAGGAGACATATCAAGATTTATTAATATATTTGCTAATGTGTACTAGCAGCTATGGGATAATGAACCTTTGTTGTATAAGGGCATATATTTGTTTTTGTATCAGTTTTTGTTTACTAGTTTTTAGTTTTTAGATGATGTGGGTTTAGTAAAGAGACTTCGAGATATTATATTTTTAAAATGCTCCTCGTATTTGTAATGTATTGTGTTGTCATAGCTAGATTTTGGGGAACTGCAGAATCCTGTATATGAACCGAAAGATGTAAAAAAATTATATCACTAATATAATTGAGAAAATTTTTTCCCTGGAAAAAGTAAACAAGTTAAGTAATGATAAATGTATGCATTCACAAGTGTAAGGAAGTTAATATTAGCAATTTTATCCATTGATTTAAAGACGATGCGAAAATATTTCCATCTTCAATTCTTACCCATAATATTAATGTTTTTAATCAAAAGAGTGTTTAATCTACAGATTGTCAATAAGGGGATGTCTATCGACGTAATTATAATATTTTTCAATTTAAAAATATACGGTGGAATTTGAAATTTTCATATCTCTCTTTAGTTTTTTTTTCATAATCTTCATAATTATTTTATAGAAAGTGTTTTACAAAGTGGGATTTGAATTTTAGTAGAGGAGGATAACAACTTTCCTCTTAATCATTTCAATTACACCTAATTGACAAAAATTCATATCATTTGTGGGATATTTTAGTTTAAACATTACCTTTCATTTAATATTTAAATCTCAATGTTACATGTCAAAATAATAATTGTTATATATATATATATATATATATATATACAAAAACTGGGTCATTTGTATTATAAAAAATGGTTGTAGCATAGCTAACATCACTTGTCAGTAGTTAAATTGCTATGTGGAGGGGGTCCCTTTTCCCACAAACAAGGGGGTGTCATATACCAATTTGGTGTATGGCTTGGTCGTGACCTTAAAATTAGATTACTACTACTACTATTTATTTTTTTAGTAAAAAGAGAGTAGATCCTGTTATATTTTATCATAAACAAAAAGAAACATATGTCCTTAGGCTGCCAACTGTTCCACCAAATTAGTGGAAACCAGAACAATTGGCAACCTTGGATAACCATGTCCAAAAGAGGAAAACTGCCATCTTCCCTGCTCGGAGGAAACCAAGACAAGTGGCAGACTATAGTCTGAGCATTGTCCATGAAAACTGAAACTAAAAATAAACTGAACAGTAAAGAGTTTGAGCTGACTGAACTCCTAACCAGAACCTGAGCATCTAACCATAACCAGAAGGAAATCCTAGCCAAGCAATTACCCGTTGAGGTCTTCATTATGAAGTCCATTTCGAGCTAGCAGGGCATAGAGTCTCGCATAGGCCGGACATATTTTCTTTGTTGGAGCGTTGGATAAAGCCTCGTAAAGCATGTCTATGCGTTGGCTCATGAGTGTGCCATGGTAGACCTGGTTTTCCATCTGGCGTCTCAATTTGAAAACCAAGTCTAGTTGTTCTAGGTGGAAGAAGGGTGGAGGGACACGCCACTGATCCAATGTTACCGTAATAGGAGGTGGCACAAGGACCTAGCCACCCTCCTTCGACGTGCCACCCCCTTGACTCACTTGTAGTAGGCCGTAGTCCCTCCTTTGCTCCATCCTAGTGGTCCGCTCTTATGCTCCGCTTCTCTTCTTCGTCCTCTGCTCTCATCCCTGTGCTCCTGGGGTCATCTTCTTGCTCTGAGTCTTTGAAAGGAGCGTAACCTTCCAAGATTGTGTCATCCTGAGAGGCCATTTGGAGGCACTCCTCTGGGAGCTCCTCCTCAACGTAGCAGATATGGAATTCCTCCATTCATGACTCCATTGTGTCAGTACTGTGGTGATCCGTTGTAATTGCCTGATTTTCTTCCTCAGGGAAGCTAGTTGGAGGCTGCTAATTCTCTGGCACTATGAAGAGCATAGACTCTGGAGGGAGATGTATGGGATCCTCTGGGATGACCTCCTCCACAAACGTTGCTAGAGGTGACCAGTCCATCCTTTCACTGCCATCCCTGTAAGAAATCTAATCTCTCTGAGTGCGAGCAATTGAGAGCACCCTCTCAAGCCTCTACAGTCGTTTCTATCTTGCAGCCAGGTTGTACCAAATAGGGTCGCGACGCGTCTTTCCTTGCTCCTGGGGCATCGAGAGGATGATGCTAATGGAGAATTTGTGGGAGGTGTAGCAATGGTCACTCCCAAGCTTAAGACTGCTAGCCTGGTGCAGACCGATACCGAAATGAAGAAATATTATGTAGAGCTGGATGATAACTAGGAGGTGTGACGGGATGGCTGCCATTATTGCCTCCCTATCATTGATTTTCTTGGTCGTCAGGCTGTTCATGCGAGGGAGAAGCCCATGGCTCCTGGCTAGAAGTTATGGTTGTCTCCCATTCTTAATGACGAGGGCATGGGAGCCAACCATCCTTATTTATGGCCTAGATTGGCCTGGTGTGACGTGGCACTTGAGTGATGCATGTCACCCCATCCGGGGTACTACAACTACTACTAATACTATTATTATTATTAGTTTCTTCATGGTTCAAATTATTTGCACATATTAAAAACACAATATAAGTTTACTAATAGCTTCTAGCATATCCTATAAACGATGTTCAAGACACCGATAACTTTAAAAAATATAAGATAACAAAAGGTATGGTGACTTACGACCTCTTCTAGGATTGTAGCAGTATGTATTAAAGTCTCTTGTTCTCCAATTTTAGCATCTTATATCAACTGAATCATTGTATCCTCATCCTTGTATTTGCCTTGTCTTGACAACCGCCAATTAGATGCCACAGATTATGCATCTTTATTTAAACTCTCCACCAATTTTTTAAGAAATTGCACTCTACCTCAAGAATGACCAACTATTGTTGAACTTGTGCCAAGGTGCTAATAACCTCTGCGATTTGTAAGATACATCAATGTTCATATTCATGAAATATGGACATAAGAGTGACAATGGATGCTCTATTTCTCTGAACCATTTCTTCGTGCATCCTTAAAATCCTCCCAAGTTCTTATAAATCAAGGTGATCCATGATGTATGGTCCATCTTTGTTTGCAGAAAAGAGAGTTGTCACTTAACGATGCAACAAACCTGTTACAGGTATGAACTAACTGAGAGGGGGGGGGGGTGAATCAGTTAGTGTAGATTATTAACAATCTCTCTTCTTTTTAACTTTGAATCATTAATCTTAGTAGCAGTGAGTCTTTATTGTGAAATTCAGAGTTATAAACATAAAGCAGATAACATAAAGAATAGCAATCACACACAGCATTCACTCACAAGTATGAGACACAGATTTTTCAAGAGG
>ML795003.1:107786-120187 GCA_009831015.1 Picea engelmannii | reverse complement strand
ATTGTGAAATTCAGAGTTATAAACATAAAGCAGATAACATAAAGAATAGAAATCACACACAACATTCACTCACAAGTATGAGACACAGATTTTTCAAGAGGAAACCCAACCAGGGAAAAAACCTCGTCTTCTTAAGATGTTAATCAAGCACCAACTGTGTTACATCTCATCTTTTATGAGCACCAACTCATACAGGCTACAACCTCTGATTGCCAGCACCAACTGGCTGAGAGCACCAACTCCCACAGAATCCCAACACCCACTGGGTGGAAGCACCGACTTCCTATTTCCTTCAGCACCAACTGAGTGAAAGCACCAACCTTCAGATTCTACAAGCACCCACTTGCAGAGAAAGAGACATACGTCTCCCTAGCACCACCCTACCACCCTTATTTGCCAAAATAAATATTGCTAAAATCAACTTGTTCATTATGATATAGCTTGCTTACCCTTTCTGTTGATCTACTCTGCATTCTTCACTGTCTCTGATCTGTTGCTCTGCTTCACCGTCCTCTGCAGCCCATTCTCAGCTTCTTCTGTGTCGCTCAGATTCTCCTCATCCTTTTCTCACCTTCAGAGCTCTCTCTCTGTCTCACTTCAACCACCCTTCCATCTTGGTTCCAGCGCATTATATTGTTTTTCCACATGCAGAGGTTTTCCTTGCTTTTCTCAACTCCAACTGCAGTTTCCCTTTCTTTCATTCTTTCTTCTGCTTTTCTCATGCCAGCATTCTCCCTGATTTTCTGAACTGGCTCTTTGCATGCTTCCTCTACGCATGCCACATCATGCAACGCTGTGTTCTTCCTGTCTTAACTGCCAGTCTAATTTTAGACTGAAAGTCCTTCCACCATCCAGAGTGATTAGAGAAACCCAACTGGCAAAAACTTCCAGACTTGTCAAAGCAAATGAAGGACCCCCGCAAAACCCTAGATTTAGCGATGTCAAGCTCCGTTGATTGTGCATTATATCCATTTGATGCTGGCCACACCAATCGCGTTGTGAATGGCATCATTCGTGTTGTTTCTTAAAGAAAACGATTGGTAACTTCTATTGCTAGTCATGGCCATGGCTAAGGCGTGTGTTTTTATCAGCAAAGATCCAGCGCTGTTTCAGCATAGTTTCCAGCACTGTGTTTCAGCCCAGCGTTGTGTTTCAACATATGTAACATTACTGTGTTTCAGTTGTTACAGCACTGTGTTTCAGCATAAGTTCCAGCTCTGTTTCAGCATTGTGTTTCTGCATCTGTGTTTCAGCATTTGCGTTCCAGCATCTGTGTTCCAGCATCTGTGATTCAGCTTTTGTGTTCCAGCTCTGTTTCAGCATTGTGTTTCTGCATCTGTGTTTTAGCATCTGCGTTCCAGCATCTGTGTTCCAGTTTCTATGCTCCAGCATTTGTGTTCCAGCACCTGTGTTCCAGCATTTGTGTTTCAGCATCTGTGTTCCAGCATTTTTGTTTCAGCATTTGTGTTTCAGCTTCTGTGTTCCAGCATCTCTTGTGCGTGCTCCATAACCAAACGATTGCCATCAATGACAACCTTGACCGTCTACGTCATCTCTGCTATAGCCATATTTCCAACAAAACATAAGATAACAAAAGGTATGGTGACTTACGACCTCTTCTAGGATTGTAGCAGTATGTATTAAAGTCTCTTGTTCTCCAATTTTCGCATCTTCTATCAACTGAATCATTGTATCCTCATCCTTGTATTTGCCTTGTCTTGACAACCGCCAATTATATGCCACGGATTGTGCATCTTTATTTAAACTCTCCACCAATTTTTTAAGAAATTGCACTCTATCTCAAGAATGACCAACTATTGTTGAACTTGTGCCAAGGTGCTAATAACCTCTGCGATTTGTAAGATACATCAATGTTCATATTCATGAAATATGGACATAAGAGTGAGAATGGATGCTCTATTTCTCTGAACCATTTCTTCGTGCATCCTTAAAATCCTCCCAAGTTCTTATAAATCAAGGTGATCCATGATGTATGGTCCATCTTTGTTTGCAGAAAAGAGAGTTGTCACTTAACGATGCAACAAACCCACAAGATTGGTTCAAAATAGAATTGATGAGGTTCAACATATCACTCAAGGAAACTTCATGTATGATACACCTTTGTTTGTAGAAAAGAGAGTTGCCACTTAACGGTGCAACAAACCTACAAGCTTGGTTCAAAATAGAATTGATGAGGTTCAACATAGCACTCAAGGAAACTTCATGTATGATACACCTTTGTTTCTAGAAAATAGAGTTGTCACTTAACGATGCAACAAACCCACAAGATTGGTTCGAAATAGAATTGATGAGGTTCAACATAGAACTCAAGGAAACTTCCCATATTATCATACATGCATGACTTAGATAAACAACATCTGCAACCTATCAGTGGAATAAAAATATTTGTGCTCCCTACACCCCTCCCCTAATATTCAAAGACAATTCCACACTCCCAATAACACAAAATATTTGTTGTATCAATAACCATCACTTGTTTACAAACCAAATTCATCAAACAAATAGATGGTGGATTGACTATGATTGAGAAATACATAGTGCACATCTTGTTGGTCCCTGAATCCCTCGCTTTAAAATATTTTCTCTAGTCAATATTTTATCATGCACCAATGTCCAACAAAAGATATTTACTATGGGAAAATCATTTGAATGTCAAATTTGTTTCCATATTTTTGAATGCTGAGGAAGAGGATAAGTTTGAATATGAACCTGGTATCATCCTTTAACATTGTAATCCATCGATCCCCACCCTCTACAATTCAAAGTTGTGATAATCAAGGGTGAAGATCCTTTGAGGGTGTCAAAGAAGGAAAGGGATAATGGAAGAATATGTGCTAGGGGATCTCCAGTGTAACATCCCATCTAGTGACCTGTGCTTTTTTAACATTCAGAGATATCATATAAGGTTTTCAAATTTTATATGTCCATACAATTCTTCAAAGGTAACAACTCAACTTACTTTTCAAGCAATCGATTTCCCATAACATTTTCTACCCATATGTGAATTTATTTTCCACTACCATGATTCCATGTTAATTTTTCATGAATAAATGGAGCAAAATATTTAATGAGTTTCCAAATTGATGAGCCTTTCATATTATATATATATCCATTTATGTTCTAGAGTCTATTAACAAAAAATTACTTTTTGTACAATACACTCTTCCACCACTCATAGTTACATGTTATCAATCTCTAAATTGTTTTTGCACCCTGGGATAAGATTCATAATGGAAGGATCCCTTATCCCTAATCCACCATACTCTTGAGTTGCTTTGAAAATATTCCAATTTTCTAAGTGAAATTTCTTGGTATTTTTCGTAAACCCTTGCCAAAGAAATTTCCTCATTTCCTAGGCCACCTAATTCATTATTCCCATTGGATCCAACATTGTTGAACATTGAAAAATGGGCATGGTCAGGGATGATTTTAAGGATGGAAATTTATTTTTAAATGTAGAAACCTTTCTGAATCTTACTAATCCTTCACATGCCAACTATAAATGTTTGGCGATATTTTTGTAAAAATATTCAAATTTCTAAGGATTTTATATAGTTTTTATAAAATTTTGGCAATTTTTAAGGTTAAATAATTTTATCCTATAGAATTTGGGCGAATCATTTTTAAAATAGCGAATCTCGTTTTTGGAAAAACCATGGAAAATTAGCCCATGAGCGAAATTTAGCCCCTAAAATCATCCATGGTGCCATGGTTGATAACACTGAATTTATAAGAACCATTCTTTCGACTGGATTTAACCACTATGATCCCCAATGTTGAAAATTCATTATTATTTTCTTAATACACTTTGCCAAGAATGAATTGTTGGATTTGTCAAGCATATTGACATTCCTAGATATTTAAAGGAAGTCTGTGTTTCTTGGTGAGGAAACATGAGTATCCCATAAATTACTTGAAGAAATTGTTGGCTAATGTTCCATCCATAAATTTGACTTTCGTTTTTTATTTTACCCTTCGAAGAGTATACAAACATGACAAGAATCCTTTTGAATCTCCTTGCTATTATAACAGATGCCCCTCCTAAAAAGAAAAGTATCATTTGCAAATTGCAAATGATTTATATTATTTTCTCCTCTTACAATCCTAATTCCAAGGAAATTACCAGATCTTCTTTTAGCTTCCAATTTTTTACTCAAGGACTTAGCCATTAAGATATAAAAAAATAGAGATAAGGGGCAACCTTTCCAGAGACATCTACTCCCCTTGAAAATTCTTTTGGCCTACCATTAACTAATGGGGTTATCCAAGAATTCAAAATACATGATGACACCCATCGAATAAAACATGAACACAAACAAAATTTAAGAAGGACATCGAAAAGAAAGGAATTCCAAATTCTGTCGAAAGCATTTGCCATGTATGTTTTTATAATCATACTTTTGTCCTTATTGGCTCGACTAGTGTGAATAGCTTCTTGGACTAATACGATATTGTCCACAATCCTTTGATCTATGTTCTTTTTCCATTTTATCCTGTAACAAATTCATTTGTTCCTTCCAGGGAAAATTTTAAGGATGGAAATTTATCTCAGAATGTAGAAACCTTGGCAAATCTTACTAGTCTTTAATATGCAAACTATAAAATGTTTAGCAATAGTTTTGTAAAAATATTCAAATTTCTAAAGATTTTATATATTTTCTATAAAATTTGGGTTATTTTTAAGGTAAAATAATTTTATTCTATAGAATTTGGGCAAATCACTTTTATAAAAAACGCAAATTGGAAAATATTTTTTTTTTGAAAAAACATAGAAAATTAGTCCATGGGCGATATATAGCCCCCAAAATTGCCCCTAGCTCCTTCAACTCCTTTTCTTCTTGATTCGGGAAAAAATAGTTGTTCTTGACCCATTCCTTTAATGTTGTCTTGACTGATTTAATCTTATGTTCCCATATATATATATATTGGATCCTATTATCCATTTGTTCAATTCACGGAAGATTATGTCCACAACTTCTTGATTTTGCATCTATAATGGATAAAGATTAAACGAAATTGGCCCATAAATTGGAGTTTCTTCAATATGAAACACTATATGTCAATGATTTGAAACCGCCCCAAAATCCTGGATGTGATAGAATGATTAGTTAAGAGAAAATTGCTTTGGATATGAAAGCGATCTAGACAAGCAACTATATATCATAGGCTTATTCTCCTATTCGACCACGTGAATATGCCTCTGATTGGTTTAATGTCAACCATATCCCAAATGGATATTAATCCCTCCATCTTCTATTTGAAGGGGTCCCTTACAACACTTCCCCCTCTTTTTTTTCTATGATTTAACATGACATTAAAATCTCCAACAACTATGTTGTTTTGGGAGTAATAAAAATCCTTAAGATTGATGCACGACTCCCAAAATTTCTCTCTTTTTTAATATATTTCATTTGCATGTAGACATTTACAATATTAATTTTCAACCTTGTCTATTGATGAGTGAAACTTGTTAAAATCCGATGTTGTTCTTGATGAAAGAAATCAAGTTGAAAATGAGTCTATTACAAATAGTACAAAATCCTCCAAATGCACCTCAGGAGCTAACTGCTACTACTTTGCTAATTTTCCATTGTGCTTTGCATAATCATATTGCTTCTTTTTCCTCTAATTTTATCTCATGGACAAGGATGATACATGGTTTTTCTTGTTTGATGAGATCTCTCAGTGAATATGATTTTGTCCTACTACCCATACCTCTACAATTCCAAGAGACAATGTGCATTACTTACCTGTATTTTTTAGTCCCTCCCCATGGGTTGGGCATGAAGCTCCAAGGTTCTTTGAGATTCTTAGTCCAGATCCAAGAGATATCTCTATAGTTGATTGTGTACCTAGTTCTTTTTATTTGTTATCTATTTCTTCTCACTTTTCCATGGTGGGATTTCTTCCCTCTTTATTTGACTACTAGTCCTCAAACCCTACTTCTTATTTTATTTCCTCTCCAATCTATTTCTATGCCTTATTTTGTGTCACCATACCTAAAGAAAACTATGCTTGATCAGGCCTTTAATCATTTTCTTCTAGATACTCTGAAACTTTTCCTTCCTCATTTGGGAATAATCCTATCTCTTCTAGAATATATATTTGAGGGGATGAGAATGTAGAAGCTTTTTGAAATGCTACCAAAACTTCTAAATATGTCAAGGGTTTATTTTGAGCCAAAACTTCATACATGTTTGATGTAGCTTCTAACTCTTTCTGGTGGGATGCATCATTGTCTTGGGTTCCACTGTATGGGTCTGGTCTTGATTGGATCCTAGAGGTTTTGATGGCCCATGGGGTGCCATAATTTCTTTAGGGCTAGCCGAATGTGCAACATGTTTAACAACCTTCTTCCTTTTGTCTATTTGCCATTGTTCTTCCTTTTCTTACTCAGAATGTTGGACTTTTTAATTTTTTTTGCAATATTTGGAAAAATTACCATATTTATGGCACATTTTGCTCTTGAAAGATAACTACTCATAATTGAATGTTTGTAAATGACTCTAGTTATTCAGTGTAAGGAGAATTGCTTCTGGAAACCCCTTTTTAGGTCAACTTCTACACATATTCTGACACTAGCAAACATATGGTATTTTGATTCAACTTTCTCTATATCATCAATCTATTGAATTCTCAATACGTCTCATATTATCTTCATTCCTACAATGTAGTGGGAGGTGGGGTAAACGAACCGAGACATGAACAACTATAGGGATGTATTGATCAAGGTTAAAATCAAGAATCCAACTATTCAAATACATGTCATTGGTTCCAAAGAAGTACAATTCGCTCCCAAATATTAAGTCTCCATCCTCCTTATTTTCAAACAGAAAGGAATGAAACCCTCATCCACAAAAGTAATGGGTCAACTTGTTGTTGATAAAAAACAAAGATTTATTAATGTTGAGAGATTAAAAAAAAAATGATATAAAAAATTATTAAATAAACACTAAACTTCATATTATTCTTTAATTCTTTTATCCCATACAAAATGAACCTACAAATTCAAAATAAATCAATAATTAAAATATATGTCATTCAAATTGATGATTAAGAGGTATATCATTTACATAAAGTATTCAAAATACTTGGATTGTATTCCATGATCACTAATAAATAATGAATATCAATACATCGAGGATAATAATAAAAACATTTACATCATATCATTCATTAATAATTTTACACTAAATTTAAAGAGTTATATTACAATTTTGGATAAAGCATAAATGTAAACTCTAAAAAGTTAACAACTAATCCGTTAAAAAGTTTGGTGATGTGAACCTAGTGAATAGATTTTAGACGTAAATTTGAATTTCCTATTTTCTTAAAATAAAATATACCTGGAGAAAATTATATTAAATTTGTCTTCTTTACTCTATTTTGGAGTTGCCATCCTATTTTTAATAAAAATAAATTAAGATAAAAAGTAAGAAATAAAAATTGAATAAGTGAAAATACAATATTTTATGATATCTTTCTAGAGTATATATTACAACATACAACATATATAAATATGGAGCACAATTTCAATATAAATAGTAGAGATGAGTTATATAATAATATCAGAGCATCATTCAAACAAGGTATAAATTTGGCAGATACTCCTATTCATCAAGTAAAATTTTTATGACGAGTTTTTTTTTTTTAAGTAAAAGGTGAAACCTATTATATTATAACTTCAAAAAAGGAGTACACATGACACGCAGGTGCCAGCTGTCTTGCCTATGCAGGAAACCAAGACAGTTGGCCTACCCACAGTAGCATGCAAAATCAAAGGGTTCATTGCACCACCCTACCCGAAGGAAACCAGGGTATACATCCATAATTAACAGCAGTTCAGTGCGGTCTGTTCTAATGCTAACCATGCTAACAACTAAAGAGCTACAACTCTGGTAAACTACTACAGAAAAAGATTTGGAAATCATGCAAGACAGAAGAACCTATTCCCCGAAGTCCTCGTGAGTGTCCGTCGCTTTTCCACCGCTGGCTGGGATGAAATAAGGCTGAGCACAGGTTGGACATTGTCGCCGAGGAGTGGCACTGGAATAGGTCACATAGAGCATGTCCAAGCGTTGGCTAACACAGACTGCTCTGAAAATTTGATCATCCACTAGGCTTCGAACTTCAAAAATCAGTTGCAGATGCTCCGGGTGCAGGAGTGGTGGCGAGGGTAGCATCTGCGGCTTGTCGTTTGTTTCCCGACGTCCCGGTTGCTTCCTGTTTGGCTGCGATTCTGTGGTATCTTCCGGTGGCTCCTCCTCTACCAAACAAGTGGTGGGCTCTTCGTTAGTTGCTTCGCAGGGACCTGAAGTGTCTCTTGAGCGGGGCGGTGCCTCTACTTCTGCAATACACGTCGGGGGGTTCCAATTATCTGGAACAATAAACATCCTGCTCTCTGAAAAGTCCGGTGGGAGCTCCATGTTCGGGACTTCTTCTACAAAGGTTTTGGGGGGCGAGCTTGCAACCGTGTGCACCCAACGTTGCCTTTGCTTGGCCATGATCACAACCCACTCAAATTTCCTGTGTCGCTTCCTCCTGGAGTCAGCCGCATACTAGCCGGCTCCCCTGCGAGGCCTCCCTCTCACCCTCGGCATGGCAAGAGCAAGGATCAATGTTGGGGCGCCGATAACACTGCTGATGCCCCTCTACTTAGCAAGCTTCAAACGCACACTAAGATTTCTGGTAAGGCGGGCTAAGGCATAAATTATGGTTGCTGCCATTAAAGCCGAGAGCTTAATGCTCTGGCTGGCCGACCTGTATTCACTCGTGAGAGGCCCCATCGTTAAACGGAGGCCGACGGAGGTAGGGACCTTCATTAATAACTTAGTGTGTGGTGAGAGCCAGTATAAGTGGCCTCTCCCAGCTCGCCTCCACGTGCCTCCCCTTTACCGCGTGTCACCCCATCCGGGGATGACGAGTTTTTTCTTAAAACCACTCTGTACATGATGTTTTATTTTTATTTTTTCTTGTCATTTAAATAGTAAATTTTTTATGACGGGTTTTTTCTTAAAACCACTCTTTTCATGATGTTTTATTTTTATTTTTTCTCATCATTTAAATATTATGTGTCATATGTGTTTTTGTTCATTTTTATTGTAAATACAAAAGCATATCGTGCACAACATAAAATTATTATGAAATTGCATTTAACATAACATCATCAAATTGTTTCACATGGAATGCAACACTATTAAAAACATAAACAGAAAAACTTAACAGATTGCCTTGATATAACAACTTGCACACAGTTTCAAATTTAAAAATCACCAAATAAGAGGTTCCAACTTCTTTCTATGTCTCAATTCCTCATAGATCCAATCATTGTACAAAAACAATCGACCAAACACTAAGTAGTATGCATGCAATGATGCCAAGATAGCTACAGCCTACGGGAAAAGGAAAAAAGTAGTTACGAATGGTTGTTGTAAACATAATAATAAAAGTTATGGATTGCAAAATTTGAAATAAGTATCGCTATTAATATAATGAAATAATAAATATTACTAAATTATTTTGGATTTTCTTTTTTAAATAACAACTACTAATGTTTTCTAAAATGAAATAAAATAGAGCTTGTGAGAGGTGGGATGTACCCATGTTTATTCTTATTATCAAGATCTAGGAAGACATTAAAAACGCGGGTGGAAAAGTATTTAAATGTGGATTATCAAAAACGAAATATAATGATAAAACAAGAGTGCAAGTAGGTGTTTTCTAGCTTCAGCCAAACAAAGACAATTTCTATCATTGCAATTGAAATTTAATATTAATGAGCCTTACCTCTTTGGATAGTTGCATGTAGGTTTTGGACAGTGTTTCTGAATCCTTGATCTTTTCTTCCATCTCAACCTTCACTTTTCAATCTGCGAGATGTGATACGGTCCAATTTCCAAAGAATCTCTGTGACTTGTAAGTTGTGAGCGTGCAGGGGTTGCGCACCTTGTGCTATAATATTTGTAGCTTATGCAATGTGTTATGCATGCAACTTGCAAGTTGAAACCTCCACCTGCTATATAATTTGTAACATGTACTATGCATGGCATTTGCTATAGAATTTATTACTTATGTCATATATGTTTTACACAAAAATCAACATTCAAATTTAGGAAATTGTTATTATTATTTTATATATATATATATATATATATATATATATATATATATATATATTTCCTGTTAAACTGATGATTTCAAAAATTAAATGAACGTCCTTAATGACGTGTAAATTTAAAAATTGTTGGTATTTGACGATTAAAAATGGAAAAAATGAGTAAATACACGTCGAATTTAATCATTGCCTCCAAATACTTCAATACATTTATACATCCAATTCATCTGCCTCTTCAATAATGATGAGATGATCTCTATATACACATATTCACACATTGCACATGTGATCTCTTTATTACACTAACCACTATTACATATTATATATATATTCCTTGAAGGTTAGGGTATGTATACCTCCATAGACTTTAACAGTCAAATCGTTGCACGTAGGGGGTCCCTTGTCCCACAAACAAGGGGGTTTCATACACCAATTTGGTGTATGGCTTGGCCATGACCTTAAAATTAGATTATTATTAAAAAAAAAAAATTGCTAGCATGTTCGTTACCTGCAGGACTAGCTTGTGGTCTAAGAAACCGTGAACCAGGGACATCTGAGCCATCAAAATCACCCATGGATCACACCCGACCTAGGCCACACCAACCCTTGACATGACTATATTTTTTTGGGTGTCTCCTCCAGACTATCATGAGTTTCGAACATTGGCATCTTTACATAACGAAACCTTTGAAATCCAATCACACTAGTGAGCTTTTACGATTATTATTATTATTATTATTATTATTATTATTTATTTATTTCATTTTAAAAGTAGTATTTTTAACATGTTTTTCCATGGTTTTGTTGTTGTTGTTTTCTCTAATGGTTTTGTTTAAAACAATATTGACCTTTTAGGGCATGACTTAAAAAATATTGCAATTTTAAGTTTAAAAAAAAAGTTTTGTTGGTAACACCTCTTTTTTATTTGGAAGTTGATTTTAATATTTTGGTTTTAATGGTACTATTTTTTAATGATATGGTTCCAAACAAATCGTAAATTTAACTTTGAAAAAAATGGCGATAACAATTACACCTCTCTTCAATTCGAGGGATGATTTTAAACAAAGTTACGGACTTGACAAGAATTGTGACCTCAAAATAAGAACTCTAGTCCTAAAAATCCATATTTTTTGGTAAAAAACACCAAAATCAACCTCTGTTTCGAAAAGTGCTACTACCAATAGCACATTTTTTTACAAATTTAAAATTACTATCTTTTTCAACCATGGCCTTAACAACATCATAATGTTGTCGACAAAAACCTTAAAATCAAACCCTAAATCGAAAAATGGTGCTAACAACAACATCATTAACCAACAAAATCATTAACCAAAACCTTAAAATTAACCCTCGAATCGAAAAGTAGTGCTTCTAGTAGCACCCCCTTTTTTACAGAAATAAAATTGCAAGTTTTTTGAAAATGTGGCTTTGAAAACCAATATCATTGGAACCAAAATCTTAATATTAACCCTTGAATGAAAAAGAAACGTTATCAATGACACTAATTCTTTAAGACTTAAAATTACAACATTTTAGAACCACGTCCCAAAAGCACAAAAGCACATTGTTATTGCAAAACAAATTGTAACAGAGAAAAAAAAAAGAAAAAAAAGAAAAAATAACAAAAGACAAAAAAAAATCCAAAAACAAATATGCTTTTGGAAATAAAAATAAATAAATAAATTTTAAATTTTAAAAACATAATAAAAAATTCAAAATATTAATATTAAAATACAAAAGTAAAAATAAAAACATGTATACAAATACAAAATATATACGATTAAAAAAAACATATAAAAAAACAATTAAAAAATATAAATAGTAAACAAAATAAAACAATAAAAGTAAATAAATAAAACAAACATTAAATAAAATTTAAATAAAAAATTTAATTAAACTCCCCACTCCCATTTCTTGAAAAAACCATTGGTAGCTCCTTTGAGCACTCGGAGGGAGGTCGGTCCCACCCTCCATAGACACATCCAAAGCCGCCACTTTGAATGTGGCCATGGGTATGGGAGCGATGCCCCTCCCACCGCCTGGTGCCACTCCAACGGGTATTTTTTTTAATTTATTTTTTTACATTTTAAATATGTTGTTTCAATCAAATAAATTATTAATTTGTCTTTTATATATATATATATATATAATTATGGTGATCTTGAAAAGCTTCTCTTAATGCTTTTCAAGCACAGAAACAAAATTCTAAAGAATCACAAGTAATCACTTACCGTCTTAAGGTTCGATAGACCAATTAGGTCTTAGT
>ML795003.1:70460-106761 GCA_009831015.1 Picea engelmannii | reverse complement strand
CAGTTTCACTATGGAGCTCGTGAGAATTTGTTCTTATCTTAGCAATGCTTATTTTTTTCTTTACACTTGGAAAAACAGATAGATAATTTTGATCTTATAGATTAGGGTTGATTACATCTTTATAATACCTTAATTTTCTTTTTTCCTCTAACTCTGTATCACACCACATTTTTCCTTAAATTTTGATTTGACATTTTTTTTAATAGTATCTTTATTCTACAAAATGGTTTCTTCCATGATTCTCTAATAGTTTAGCCAAGACCGGGCGTATTTATGCCATCCTCGCTTGAGTCGATGGTGGTTATGACTTGATTTGGAAGCAATTTTAGGTAGCCTCTTGTCTTCCATGTTGTTTAACTTATTCTTATACATTAGGTATCTAGTCATAGCCATGCTCTCAATGAGGGAGAGGCTTGTTTCTACGAGGAGGATGGGATAGGGCGTGTTTCCTTTAATTTTGAGATTATAGGTTATAAAATTCTTTTGTATTTGCTCTATCTTTCTCCAGGATTCACGAGAAATACTACAACCCCATACTTCACATCCATAAAGAATAACAGGTGTAACAAAAGTCTCAAAGAGGAGTTTCTTCTAATCCCAACTCCAAAGTTCAGCTAATTTACAATTGTTTTCAAGCCCATAATAAGCTTTCCATCCCCCAATAATCCTTTTCTCAATGCTATAATTCCAATTAAGCTTGTGGTGAATATCAATTCCAAGATATTTGTATATATTTTTCTAATTTTATTTTAAAATAAATTTTCTTAATTTTGGTTAAAAAAAAAATTCTCTTTAATTTTTTTTTTTCCTTTCAAATTCTTATTTAAAAAAAAAAACATTTTCTAAAAAAGCGTTTTTTATTTTTTATTTTTTATTTAGTTTTATTTAAATGTTCTTTTTTTTTCAAAAAAAAACTTTTTCTAGGTTTTAGTTAACAGTGACACTAGTTATTAGGCCAATGTATCAAACATATTGTAATTTTAACCTCAAAAGAAAAAAGGGGGTGTTAGTAGTAGAGCGTTTTTTGATTTGAGTCGATTTTAAAGTTTTTGTTCATAAAGGTATCGATTATTAAGGCCACAGTTTCAAACGATTTGAAAAAAAAGGGTGCTATTGAGAGCACACCTTTTTCATTTGAGGGTCAACTTTGTAGTTTTTGTTTGCAACATTACATATCATAGTTGCAAAATTTTGTAATTTTAACTTCAATAAAAAAATGGGTGCTAATGATAGCACCACTTTTTGAAATGAGAGTAAAAACAACTACTAAATGCAACCTCTAAAAAACTGAGAATTGTGGAGAGTTCTTGTCAAATTGGTAACTATGTTTTTATGGTTTTGTTTGCAATGATGACGATTTTATAGGTCATAGTTTGAAAACTGTTGCAATTTTAAGCCTCTCCAAAATGAGAACTATTAGTAGTACAACTTTTTGATTCAAGGGTTGATCTTGACAATTTTGATTGCAATAGAATTGGTTGTTAAGATCATGGTTTCAAAAATGTTGCAAGTTTAGTTTTTTTTAAAGAGTACTAGTAATGTTTTTTAGGTTTCAAAAATTGCTTTCATGAGATTATCACTGGAAACACGTGCATTTCTCATTAAACACAAAGTTGTAATACAAAGAACGCGAAGACATATATTGATATATAAATTGCTTTCATGAGTTTATCATTGGAAACACATACCTTTTTTATTCATGGTGTAGTGAACCCTTGAAATGATGCATCTACATTTGGACCTCTAACATTGATTTGCTTTTATTTATTTATTTTGGGAATGTTTGCAAAATGTTTAAAAAGACTTTTGGGCACATAGGTTTGTTATTGATTTCATTTCATAGGTGAGGAAATTTGTTAAGTATCGAACCTTGTAACACTCACATGCAAAGCAAGTGGAATATGTAGCCTTATTTTCTCATTTTACTTTTGAATGTATCATTTTCATATATTATGATTCACAAAATTTTCTAATGGGATTTGTAACACTCCATTTTTAATCCTCTGAATATATGTAATTAATGATGAATAATGTTTGTCATGCCATGGCATATAAACATTGTAAATGTATTATTTGTTTAATAAAATATGTCACACAATTGATTAATAAGTGGAGCACTAAAAATGGTCATGATACCATAAGAGGAATTACTTAGGGGGGATAGAGAGGGGATTCATATGTTAAAGGAACCCAACTAACCTTATTGAACTATGTTGGGGAAATACCCATAATTTCCCTTTAGCTTGAAGTTGAAATCAAACATTAGAGAAAGGTACATTTGGTAGTTGAGGAAGTAAATCCCAGTGTAAATACATAGGAGTGAGGATGGTACGTCCATGGGGAATCGTGGAACACCACATCAACACAAGGAAAACACATGAAGCTTGTGGGAGAAGCAAGAGAATGCATGGGTACATGCATGAGAAGAACATGGGAAAAGGTGCACAAGTGGTTAATGAGCTAGAGAACAGAGAAGAGAACACTAGGAGGGTGTTGCGCTTGTGCTGAGAGAGCCCATGCAACAGAGGAAAAGCTTGTGCAAGTGAAGAAAAAAGGTAGGATTGGGTAGCAAGGACCCATGAGAAGAAAATAAATGCTTGGACATAAATGTGGAGGAATCCATGAGTAAGCGAAAGAGGAAGATGTAGAGTAGATGGACGAGAATCAAAGCAATAATATCTTGTGTGTGACTGGTTTGAAAATCGAACCTCACTTGAGCTAAGAGGGTTGTGGGTTGATGCTTGTTGGATAGAAACTGACATTGGAAGAGGAGGGAATTGAGGGATGGTGGTAGCCATGAAGGGACTCCCTTGTGTAGAGGAAATCAAATTGGGAAGGCATCTGGTAAACTTGTGGAGGCCCTAGGCAAGGTGGGTATAGAGGGTTTTCAACCAGTGGTTATGGTGAAGGAGAATGACCTTCATGTCTAAATTTCTCTAAGAGTTTGAGGACTTCCCTAGTGGTATCATGGCCTGGCATGGGGGTGTCTATATTGTAGAGAGGAACAATGCATCTAAATCTATGGTTGATGGAAAAGTGCTCACCCATAGTTAGTTTTGTTGGTTGACAGTTGAATAGATAAGTCTCCCTTGTATTATCTTCTATGCTTTGTAATATATGTAAAATTTAGGTAAGCTCATAAGCTTGGGAATTTGATGAAATTGTATGGTCTATGTAGGAACCTATAAAGTAGAAGGGACATAGTGTGTGCCCTGCATTTCCTGTATAATAATTATTCATCATTCATTGATTTTTCTATAAGAAGGAAATCAGATCTATAAGTTTATGAGAAATTAAATGAATATATGATTTCATATTTCTTATATAATGAACATTTTCTCCATGATTAGTTGTATTCTTTTGAATGCATAGGTAGATGGCTTGTAGGTTCATGGTTAAATATCTGGGGTTGGCTGAAGTTGAGTGAAAGAGATTGTTCACTCTGAGAGTCTATGGTTTTCCCACAAATTCACCCATGTTTTTAGTCTTGACAATGGCCAAGCTCTATATAGAAGTTAGCCATGTACAATCTCCTTGAGACTCAATGTTGGAATATAGGAACAAGTGTTCCTTTCATTCCTTGATAGAGTGCCTTACTACAAGAAATATTGACGTGGGGGTTGGCGGATCCCGCAGAAACTTGAAGTCCCATTTAATTGGTTTTCCCAAGTGCAGAGTTAACTGTGAAATCTTGTGATGGAACCGCAAGGGCGAGACCCTACCATGGGAGCCTAGACTTTTAGGGTCCTAACCCGCACATAGGTAGAACAATATATTCAGATGTAATAAAGGTCAATATTAATAAGGCCTTGCAATAAAATAGAATAAGTCGAACGTAAGAAGACCTAATAGAAGCTTCCGCTTCTAGAAGGATCTTCCTCTAGATGCTTCTTTTGATAGACATATTTAGTATAAATAGGAGTCAAGGGTGTTGGCGATGGAAGTCACCCCTGGATTGCAGCAAGAGCAGAGCCCGACGCCCATCAGTTTATGTCACGATTTGTTTAATGGGGTGATCAAATGGAGGTTAACTCAAATGATGTGGTTCTAACTCCGAAACTAGGCCAGGCATGCATGTGCAAGTGAGGTCTTAGGTAACTTCAGACAGTGAGTTGTAGTAAAGGTGAGTAGGAGGAAGACTTGTATCAGAGAGATGCGAAGGTCTATCGTAAACAACCGGTTCCTAACAGACTATAGAAGAAGACATCTAAACGCAAGATCTTCTTACATTCAAACGCAGAAAACCAGAGAAAACAATAATGCCACAATAAATCCTTTATCACAACATAATTTCCATAATTCGTGCGAATCAGTCGATCACGAACTCTCTTAGTATAAGATGAAAACTTAGACGGGAAAAGAAGGACTGTCTGACATTAAACAAGAAATTTTACATACAGATGCATAACCAGAGCATTAGAGTGTCTGTTAAAACTTTACAGTCGGGAGCTTCTCTCTACCATCGATAGCTTGAAAAATATCAAAACTAAGAATATATACTCCTAAACATTTTCCCAACGGAGGCCTACTGGACTTTCAGGACGAGGAGTCTCTTCAATCAAATCTGGCCTGCACTCCCCTGTCATACGCCACCTTAATTTTGCATGGCTCAAGCCAGGGGGTAGCTGAGCTTGTAAATGTTGAATTAGCATGTGCAAGCTCCCCTGGCGAGTCGAGGACTCGACGTGGTTTCCATGAAAAGAACCAATACAGAGGACCTCCTCGGGTAGACTTTCAGCCGAAACACCCATCCTTTGCAATTAATGAGTGAGGCAAGGTTTCAACCACCCTCTCTCTTCTTCATTCATTCCCAGCAGGTATCGGGATTTAGATCACGTCGAATCGGGGTCTGGAGAACACAGTGCCCCCCTTCTGAAACTCAATTCAATGCTTTTGGCCTCCCTTTTATACAACACTTTCTACCTTCTCGAGTGACCCCAGGCCATGACCTTACGCCTATTTTCCAGAGTGCTTTTGGCGTTTCGGGGTTCATGGATAGGAAGGAGAGGGTCTTCTTTCTTCGAAATCGCGATGGGCGAAATGCCGGGAGGTCCTAACGGTCGCCACGCGTTCCCCCACTGATCTGATGGCTCTGAACTGATTCGGAAATACTGTGGGCCCGGGTCCGAGACGTCTTCGATGTTTCGCGCTTCAGGGATATGAGAGAGTTGTTCCTTACGTTTCAAAATCGTGATGGGAAAAAGGCGGAGAACCTAATCGCACACCACGTGTTCATCCAAGATGAACGGCTAAGATCACTCTCGGCACTCTAGGGGCCCATCTCGTCAAATGATAAATGTTAGTGCCCCTCCTTTAGGCCTACTTCTCTGTGACCAGGTGCCAAAACCATGGGCCTAATTCTGGGCGCTTTCGGCATTTCGGGATTCGAGGTTTCGAGAGGTGAAATGACGAGGTGCGCTTACCCCTTGAACTCCCGAATGCCGACATGACACGGATGTGCGCCGTGCGTCCTTCAGATGAACGACCCAGATAGTATTCACTATTATAAAGGGGCTCTCCCCGTTTATAGGCTCGCTTGATGTGGCCTGGTGCTAGGACTGTGGGCTCGGCTCCAAAGGTGCTTTCGACGTTTCGGCGATTTCAGCTGTAAAGAATGGGAGGCTCCTTGTCTCCCGAAACACCGATCCCCGATACGCTGACTGACCGCCACCTGTCCCAATTGGATCAGACGACCCAGATTTGCCTTGGACTATGGGCGCTACCCTTTTTGCTAAATCCTGGGCAACTTGACAGCCCCGAAAACCCGATGACCGTCGATCTGCTTTGCAGGTAAATCTCGATGGCGGACAAACAACACTTCGCCTGCTCGCTTGGCTCACAACTGAAAAGGGATTCTCTCGTGCTGCGCTCGGGCGCTTCCCGTGCTACCTGCAAACCTAGGTACTTTTGTGCCCAAGACCAAAATTGTCGCTAACATTAGTCTCCATGGGGGATAGAGTCGTCCTTGTGATGCTCTAAGAACTCATTCCGCAGCTTCAGTGCCTTGGTATTGAGCTATGGAGTCATTTACTAAGCCGAAAATATACAAACAGAAAATGAACAAAGAACTAAAGGACAATATTTACAAACAAAGGAGCCGTCTAAGGCTCAAACAAAACATTTCTTTAGAAAATGCCCATTTACTGGGCTATTGAAAACCTCTTCACCCTCCAGATCTTGCAACTGGTATGTCTTGTTTGAGAAAACCTCATAGATTTTGAAGGGCCGATCCAGAGGGCGTCAAACTTGATGTGTTTTCCCTTATCCTGTCTAGGTGCATCCCACTTAAGTACCAAATCCCCGATCTCGAACTCCTTCTTCCTGACCTTCCTGTCAAAAGCCTGCTTGACTCTTTGCTGATGATTATGAGTTGTGTCCCTCACCTGTTCCCTAATCTGCTGTACTTCTACTATCTGATGAATCCTTCTAATCATATGATCCAGCTCTCCTTCATAATCTTGAAAGAACTTTGCCACAGGTAAGGCGAGCTGAGTGGGAAAAACCACCTCTGCTCCATAAACCAGCTGAAAAGGCGAGGTGCCCAGGGATTTCTTCATTGTCACTCGATCAACCCATAAGGAAAATTTCAACTTTGAATCCCAGGCCCTTTTGTTGTCCTCCAATAGTCTTTTGATGATCCTTATCAGGCCCTTGTTGGAGGACTCTGCTAAATCATTGCCCTAGGGATAGTAGGGGGTGGAGTGAATTAGCGAGATATGGAACTGCTCACAGAACTTAATGAGAGGCTCAGATTTGAAAGAAGCAACATTATCAGTGACGATCCTGCTGGGACAGCCAAATCTGGCTATGATATCCTCTAGGAAGCTGATAATTACTTTGTGGGATGTACTTATGGTGGGGGCGGCTTCTATCCACTTGGTGAAATAATCTGTTGCAGTCAGGATCCATCTGTGTTGGCCACTTGAGGGAGGATGAATTTCCCCTATAAAGTCTAGCCCCCACTGTTGAAAAGGTGCTGAAGCTATCACAGGCTTCAGTGGTAGTGGCCCAAGTTGCTGCTTCCCTGAGAACTTTTGGCATTTGACGCAGGCCCTGATTTCTCTGCTGACATCAATGAATAAAGTGGGCCAGTAATACCCAACCCTAAGGATTTTTTGAGCTTTGGCCTTCCATAAATGATGCCCCCCACAAAGGCCTCTATGGAAATCAAATATAACTTTCTGGGCTTTTGGTGGGTTCAGACACCTCAGCAGCACTCCTAGGGGATTTCTCTAGTATAAGACTTTCCCAATGAGGCAATATTTGACTGCCTTAAGCTTTAAATCTCTTACCTTACTTTTACACATTCCATCCGGAGGCTTCAACTCCTGCAGAAAGTACAAAATGTCATGATACCAGGCACACTCTACCAGCAATACACCTTCGTGAGAGCGTTGACTGGGCAACTCAGCTTGCTGAATTCCTGAGCAGGTATTGATGAAACTAATGCCCAAGGCTTCGCAATTGGATTCAGCCAGTATCTTGGCTAAACCTTGCCCCTTAACTAACTTGGTGGGTTTTATCTCCAAGTCAAATTCCAGGATCTTAGCGATCCATCTGCCTCTTCTCCCATCTATATCGGGCTATATAAGGATGTCCTTCACAGAATTCGAAGGAACGTATGCAGTTACCTTTGAGTGCAAGACATAGACTCTGAAAGCTTTGAGAGATTTCACCAAGGCATAGGCTTGTTTCTCCATGATTTCATGCCTGATCTCTGCATCTCTTAATGCCCTACTGAAGAAGGCAATGGGTTTCTCTCATCCTTCCTCATTTTTCTGCAATAACACCGCTGCTACTGTATCGAAAGAAGCAAAAGAAAAAACTAGGAAGGGTTTGGAATAATCAGGACTAATCAGCACAGGTGCCTCAGTTAGTGCCTTTTTTATTTGGACAAAAGATTCCCTGGGTTCATTGGTCCATTTCACTTCATTTCCCTTTCTGAGCATGGCTGTGATGTGTTTCACCAGTTCAGCAAATTTTGAGACGAATCTCCTCAGAAAGTTAATCTTTCCTAAAAAGGCCTGGACTTCCTTTTTAGATCTGGGAAGTGACAGGGTATGAATTGCCTCTACCCTGCTAGGATCAATTCTCACTCCCTCTGCTGATACTATATGGCCTAATAGCTTTCCCTCCTTCATAGAAAACAAAGATTTCTTGGGGTTTAAGGATAGGCTGAATCTCCGACACTTCAGGAAAACTTTCCTCAGGTGGTAGCAGTGCTCCTTATCAGACCTGGAGAAGACTTTGATGTCATCTAGGTAGATCACTACAAACTGGTCTTTCTCCCCGATGAAGGCTATATCCATGGCTCACTGAAATGTCACTCCTGCATTCATCAGCCCGAATGGCATTTTGGCATACATGAATGTGCCCCAAGGAGTGGTGAAAGCTATCTTTTCCCTGTCCTCAGGCATGACCGATATTTGATTATAGCCAGAAAACCCATCGATCATGGATATCTTGAAAGCACCAGTTACCCTCTGCAGTATTTGTTCCATCTTAGGTAGGGGGTAATTGTCTTTCTTTGAGCTCCTATTAGGTTCCTGAAATCGACACAAAGCCTGATTTCTCCACTTTTCTTCCCCACCGGAACCAAATTGGCCACCCATTCAGAATATCTCAAGGGGATGATGATCTGTGCCTCTAGCAACTTCTTCACTTCTTTCTTCATGACAGGCAGCAACATGGGATTTATCTGTCTTAACTTCTGCCTAAATGGCCTAGCCTCTTCCTTCAGTGGGATCTTGTGCTCAATGACAGATGTGTCATAAGTCTTGAGGTCTTTGTATGTCCATGCAAACACATCAGCAAACTCTTTCAGCAACTCAGTATATTCGGCCCTCTGTTCTCTGGTCAAACTGCTTGATAATTTGACAAACCTAGGCTCCTCCTGTGTGTCAATGTTGCATTCGTCTATATCATCATCTTCATTTGAAACCTTACCCTTTATTGCCACATCATTCCCATCGAACAGTCTTTCCAAAGAGACTAGTCCTCTCGGGATGTGATTGCTAGGTAGCTAAATAATCTGGTGATAAGCAATTTCATTTAAAAACACCTCAGGGTGAGGGTCACCTTCCGGGTCAGGATCCTGATCAATGTGCAACGTAGAAAATTCATCAACAGATTGGAGAAATTTTTCGATCTCCAGATCGTCTTCAAATACCTTCCAATGCTTGACATTGTCCGGTACAGAGGGCCTATATCTTATTTCAACATCACATTTGACCATAAGCGGTAGAGGAACTTTGAGCAAACTAGCTGAGATAGCTAAAGAATCGGCTGAAGTATTCTCCCCTCTCGGAATGAAAGAAATGTTAAAGGCCAAGAATAAATTATCAATCAGGTCCCATACTTCATTTCTGTAATTTTTGAGCCAGGGATTGTTAGCACGATAAGCATTTCTGACTTGCCGGATAATCAACTCAACATCTCCAAATATTGTTATTTCTTTAATTCCCATTTCTTTGGTAGCCCTCATACCCAGAACAAGAGCTTCATACTCTGCCACATTGTTGGTGGTTTTGAATTCTAGCTTGTATGACAGGGATATGGCCTCCTGACAAGGTGATATGAAAACCACTCCAACGCCAGCGCCTTCGCTAGAAGAAGCTCCATCGAAAAACATCTTCCAAACAGAGGGGTTTGGAGGGGGAATCAGGTAATCAAGACTGGGCTGCTTTCTGACTTGGAAAGGGTCTTCAGGAGCATTAGTGAGCTGCAATAAACTAGACCCCAAATCGGTGTCAAGTGCAAAGATGGGGTGATTAGTGGGGTTTGCTTCATCACTAACAATGTAGGCCAACTGAGATTCTCTATATAACCTCCTTTGTTCCCCTCCAAAGACTGGAATGGTGGCATACGTGAGATCCATCTATAATGTCCCTCCAAGATTTTTTATCCAAGATCTAGACAACAACATGCCAAATTTGGGGGGAACGTCAGCTACCACAATATCCATGACCACACTCTTCATGGGCAGCTGAAACAAAGAAACCACCAGGTCTTTGATGACTCCTAGACACTGCACTCTCCTTGAATCGAAAGAGTACAAATCATGATAAGTTTTTGTCACCTCCAATCCCAATTCTTCCATTACTATTTTGGGCATAAGGTTATGGGAAGCCCCTGAGTCCATGAGGCAGTTATGCAGCACTTTATCATGTATGTTCAGGGATGTGTAGAAGGGAGGGGATGAATCATCTCTATCTTCTACCATGGGCCCTAGGACAACTGCTGGCTTTTCATCTTGGAGATTTATCGAGTCAGTGGAAGGCTGGGGGAGATCAGACTGTAGCAGCTTGGAGAGGGACCTTTTAAAATCTTCATGTTTAAGTAGTTCAGATAGGGGTACAAGAATTCTAATCTTCTGAATCTCGTGCTCAAAATTGAAGGAGGAAATAGGCTTAGGATCTTCCCTTACCTCAGTGACAGGTTCCTTGGCTGTTGGCGAAGCATTCTGAGTTTTCTTTTCTTTAGTGGTGGTTGTTGCAGCTTTAGTAGACCTTTCTGCTATTAGGGGCTGATCCTGGTTATCAAAATTCCCTTCTTTCTTTTTTGACCTGAGATTATATCTGTTAGGAGTGTTGCTATCTCTTTCCCCTCTACTCAACTCGTTGATTTGGGCGTTGATAAGGGATTCTTCATATGCAGATTGAGTCAGATGAGGAAATGAGGAAGTTTCCTCGATGCACTGGATCTTGGGATCAAGTTCATCAACCTCCTCCCCTTCCTCATGAGAAACTAGGTTATTCTGGAGAGGGGCCTGAATCCTCTGATCATCTCTATCTCTACTCCTTTGTTCCCTAGGGAAAGCCTGTGGCACATTGTTATTAGGCTTCCTGAATCCTCTACCCTCTGTATTCTGAGGATTTTTGTAGATGGGCTTCCCTTCTAATTCCCACCTTTCCATCCTGGCAGAAAGTGATTTTAGCATTCTAGTTATCTCATCTATTTGAAGGGGCAGGGGAGAGGAACTGGATGGGGAAGCTTCAGGCCTCTTCCTGGGTATGTTTCTATCAACAGTGTTCCTGAGTCATTCAACAACCAATATGTTAGATTCTACCTCCACGGCTGCATCCTGCATGTGGGCCAGAGTAGTGGCTCTTCTTTCCCTCAACAGGAGGCAGAAATCGGGATCGAAGGCACTAGCATAAGTGATCTTTGCAGAGGATTTGGAGGGTTTTATCTCAGCAGGGATTTTATTGTACATTTTATTGAATCTCTTGGAGAAGTCAGAGACAGACTCTCCTTCTTTTCTCTTCAAAGACCCGAACTCTGTCATGTAATACATGAAGTATTTTTTATCTCCCCACTATCTCAAGAAGGCACTATCCAAAGCTTCGATCCCATCAATAGATCTAGGGGGCAGGGCCTTAAACCATTTTCTAGCCTCACCTTGAAGACTATGGACGAAAATCCTCATCCATACGTCTACGTGCATGATAACATTATCATCTGTAAAACTGTAAAAGGCTTCTAGGTGTTCTTCTACAGTTGTGTCCCCCTCGCCTGTAAACTTGGGCAACTGCTTGAGGTAACCATATTCTAGGAGGGCATTAAGAGGCTGAGGTAACACAAGGGGAGCATATCTAGCATCTATAATGGACTCCATTCTGGTCATAGGGGGATTTGCTCCTGCCATAGGGGTATTATGTGGAGGAGAACTCGGAGGAGAAGGAGCTTGAAAAGGGGATACTGGGGATGAGCTTCTAAGGGGAGTGGGAAACAATAGGGGATTTAGGGAGAAGGCTAGCGAGCTTAAGTCGGTTGATGTTTCCCTTCGCGCAGAAGCGACAACAGTAACAAGAGGAGGAGTGGTAAAGCCAAGAGTGGGGAAATCTTCTGTGGTCCTAGGTCTACGCCAAGGTACAGCTTCAGGAGAAATGGGGGTGACAAGGATTTCTCCCTCCAATCCCAGACCAGGGGGGGAAACCTCAACAGGAACACTCTCGAAATTCAGGAAACGGGAAACTTCAGAAAGCGGTCTGCTAGGAAACTGAGGAGGAGAAAATGGAGTTCTTACAGAAGGAG
Source organism: Picea engelmannii (assembly GCA_009831015.1). Classification (NCBI taxonomy): domain Eukaryota; kingdom Viridiplantae; phylum Streptophyta; class Pinopsida; order Pinales; family Pinaceae; genus Picea; species Picea engelmannii. The sequence continues at coordinate 94,725 of ML795003.1, read as the reverse complement.
ATGGTGGATTACCTGGTTCGGTGGCAACAACTTTTCCTTCAGAGACCTTTCCTTTTCCGAGAACCACCTCCCGATTAGTTTCAAGTGTAGCTAGAGGCAGTTGTGGATGGGACCGTGTGTGTCTGCCTCTGAAAGCCACAATTGACACAACAGGTTCGCCACAGTGGAGTCGTCACAATGGAGTCACCAGGTGCATAGTAGCAATCTTCAAGGGCTTTGATGCCTGATGCACCTTCAGAATCAGAAGCTCAATATCATTCAATCCCAGGAAAGATTTTCAACTTCGTCCCCGGCAACGGCGCCAGAAATGTTGGCGACGGAAGTCACCCCTGGATTGCAGCAGAAGCAGAGCCCGACGCCCATCAGTTTATGTCACGATTTGTTTAATGGGGTGATCAAATGGAGGCTAACTCAAACGATGTGGTTCTAACTCTGAAACTAGGCCAGGCATGCATGTGCAAGTGAGTTCTTAGGTAACTTCAGACAGTGAGTTGTAGTAAAGGTGAGTAGGAGGAAGACTTGTATCAGAGAGATGCGAAGGTCTGTCGTAAACATTCGGTTCCTAATAGACTGTAGAAGAAGACATCTAAATGCAATATCTTCTTACATTCAAACGCAGAAAACCAGAGAAAACAATAATGCCACAATAAATCCTTTATCACAACATAATTTCCATAATTCGTGCGAATCAGTCGATCACGAACTCTCTTAGTATAAGATGAAAAATTAGACGGGAAAAGAAGGACTGTCTGACATTAAACAAGAAATTTTACATACAGATGTATAACCAGAGCATTAGAGTGTTTGTTAAAACTTTACAGTCGGGAGCTTCGCTCTACCATCGATAGCTTGAAAAATATCAAAACTAAGAATATATACTCCTAAACATTTGCCCAACAGAGGCCTACTGGACTTTCGGGACGAGGAGTCTCTTCAATCAAATCTGGCCTGCACTCCCCTGTCATACACCACCTTAATTCTGCATGGATCACGCCAGGGGGTAGCTGAGCTTTTAAATGCTGAATTAGCATGTGCAGGCTCCCCTGGTGAGTCGAGGACTCAGCGTGGCTTCCATGAAAAGAACCAGTATAGAGGACCTCCTCGGGTAGACTTTCAGCTGGAACACCCATACTTTGCAATTAATGAGTGAGGCGAGGTTTCAACCACCCTCTCTCTTCTTCATTCATTCCCAGCAGGTACCGGGATTTAGATCACGTCGAATCGGGGTCTGGAGAACACAGTGCCCCCCTTCTGAAACTCAATTCGACGCTTTTGGCCTCCCTTTTATACAACACTTTCTACCTTTTCGAGTGACCCCGGGCCGTGACCTTACGCCTATTTTCCAGAGTGCTTTCGGCGTTTCGGGGTTCGTGGATAGGAAGGACCGGGTCTTCTTTCTTTGAAATCATGATGGTCGAAATGTCGGGAGGTCCTAACAGTCGCCACGCGTTCCCCACTGATCTGACGGCTCTGAACTTATTTGGAAATACTATGGGCCCGGGTCCGAGACGTCTTCGATGTTTCGCGCTTCGGGGATATGAGAGAGTTGTTCCTTACGTTTCCAAATCGCGATGGGTGAAAAGGCGGAGAACCTAATCGCACACCACGTGTTCATCCAGGATGAACGGCTAAGATCACTCTCAGCACTCTGGGGGCCCATCTCGTCAAATGATAAATGTTAGCGCCCCTCCTTTAGGCCTGATCCTCTGTGACCAGGCGCCAAAACCATGGGCCTAATTCTGGGCGCTTTTGGCATTTCGGGATTCGAGGTTTCGACAGGTGAAATGACGAGGTGCGCTTACCCCTCGAACTCCCGAATGCCGATGTGACACGGATGTGTGCCGTGCGTCCTTCAGATGAACGGCCCAGATAGTATTCGCTATTATAAAGGGGCTCTCCCCCTTTACAGGCTCGCTTGATGTGACCTAGTGCTAGGACCGTGGGTTCGGCTCCAAAGGTGCTTTTAGCGTTTCGTCGATTTCAGCTGTAAAGAATGGGAGGCTCCTTGTCTCCCAAAACAGCAATCCCTGATACGCCGACTGGCCGCCACCTATCCCAATTGGATCGAACGACCCAGATTTGCCTTGGACTATGGGCGCTACCCTTTGTGCTAAATCCCGGGCAACTTGACAGCCCTGAAAACCCGATGACCGCCGATCCTCTTTGCAAGTAAATCTCGGCAGCGGAGAGCTAACACTTCGCCCACTCGCTTGACTCACAACTGAAAAGGGATTCTCCCATGCTGCGCTCGGGCGCTTCCCGTGCTACCTGCAAACCTGGGTACTTTTGTGCCCAAGACCAAAATTGTCGCTAACAGAGGGTATGAGAAGCCTATCTTGGATATTATTGTAATAGAGCTCTGCTCGACTAGAGGTTGCCCCCTTGAAGAGGCCCATGAACATTGCTCTTAGAATCAAAGTGTTATTTCTGTTGTTATTATTATATCATTTTAGTGTTATTGTGGTGATTGTTCTGGTTATATTGTTGTTATTCTGCCATTTCTAGCATTTTATTTATGTTTTGCATACTTTTTATATCTGGTATATTACAAGTGGTATCATAGCACTTTCCTCATAATAAATTGTTGGTTAAATTGTTTTTCAAGGTAGAGATGTATTCCGACGTATTTAAGCCACAAAGATCTGTCATTACGCACATAAACCCGCGGTTGAGGGATTCATACACTCATGAAATACAAGTGGTACTTAAGCACATATATGTTGGCCACCCTTGTAACCCTTGTTGGTACCCCTTCGAGTGGTAGCGCATCAGACAACACCTGAGTATGGATCAGCCTAGATTACCTGAATCCCTATTTAGATAAATCGATTGGTCGCTTGACTGTTATAGTGCCACCGAGAACAACACTCGGGAAGATACTCTCTAATACCTAGGTAGTCGGGTAGTACGGCTAAGGGCATGGTCTAGCCTCCTTAGTTAATTCCCTGAGATATTGGGCCGAGTACTACTGTTGGACCCCGCACGTATATCAAAGAGATATAGCACAGGGAAAACCCTTGTCTGTAGAACCCTTGAACACCTAACCCTTGGGGACAGAAACATAAACAAATTAAAATAGACAAGATCTATTGTCATGCAACTATGTTTGGGTTGCTGCGTCACTACACATTTCATCCTGGTAAAGCATTTGGGCATTTCATCACTGGAGTATTCTTCAGACCGGAGTATAACTCCGCAGGTGTAAAAAAAAAAAAAGTCTGGAAATTTTTGCACCATTATTTGAGACCCCACCCGCTCCATTTCGGTTCCCTCGTCATCATGGACCATATCCGTAGCCAAGACTTGGAAGCTCACTTCAATACCTTGCAATCTAATTTCACCAAAACCCAACAAGAAGTGAAACAACTCAGTGCCAATGTTGTCGCCATCAATACAACCATGCATTTGTCACACCCACACTACAACAACTTAGATTTTTCGTCTTTTCCTTCGAGGAACAGAATCCTCGAGACTTCTATGGGGCCTAGCGCTGACCCTCTCCTTCCTTAAAGTTCCCCAAATGACCACAAGATATCCTTAGCGCAAGCGCCTTTCGTAACTCGTGAATCAGGAATCAAGACCCTCGGCTCCCCTTTCTCCAAACACCGATACCCGAGATGCTATGCGGGTATGGCTCCCTCCTCACTAGCGCCTGCTACCTGTAACTGTGGGCTAGGCCAAACACTAGTACTACTCGCAACCTCTCCAATTGAGGTGTTGAGTTATCATGCTCCTCTTTCACGAATCCCTGAGACACGAGAAGTCAATGTCGCGTGGACTCTGCCAAAGTGATGCACACATGCCACTTGTCAACCCCACTATACTACGCTCATGAGTTGTGTCGCAGCTACCCGTCGCACGAGACCTCGGCTCTCGATGTTTCGAGGCCTTAGAGATCAAGGTGCATCTTCTTCATCCTGCGAAACCCTGAGCCACAATAAGTCAACAGTGGGTTGACTCTTCCCCAGGGTGACACATGTCCACCACCAGTTACCCGCTTCCTAGGCTAAAAACTAGCGCTACTCGCACCTCGCGACATCCCGGGTTGGAGTGTTGAGCCCTCATGCTCCTCCTTCGTGAGTGCCTGAGATACGATAAGTCAACCATGTGGTCCCCACTTAAGGATGGGTCACGTGCTTGCATGAGCCCTCGGCGTTCGACTCTTTGCGACTTCCACAATCGAAAGGAAACTCCCTCAAGTTCTGAACCCTCGATAGGCGATAACTACAAAAGTTTTGATCCCATGGTCCTCCCGTGCCCTTGATCCAACGGCCATGATTATGTCGCGATCTCACGAATCACGAGTTCATACAGTCCTACTCTTGACTACTCCAAGTCGCGAGTCAGCGAAATGCTACTCTCCTGCCCATACAAAGGCTAAGATCGACGGTCATTAGGGCTCCGTCAAATCCTTGGATCTACGGTCCTGGGTCTCATTGCTACTTGCAAAGGCTGAAAGGGGCGAGGTGTTAACACCTGTGCTCCTTCTCTAGATCCATCGGTTTTGACATATACTGGGTATTCCCGAAAGGATTTCAACCCTTCGTTTACCAAATGATAGGGTATTCCCTCTTCCTATAATTAGGCTCGCTATCCCTTCTGAGCTTGAATCACGAATTTCAACTTCTCAGGGCTTCAAGCTCCCATGACTCCGAGACCTTAGAGAACTATCCTTCCTTGCATAAGGTTTCCAGAATTAACCATTTATACAGAAACCATCGGTGACATATAAACATACATATGCATCCATTATCTCCAGTTAAAATACCAGGCAATCATTCTACACAGGAATTATTATGGGCATACAAATACAAGCATGCATTCATGATATTTAGTTCAAAATACAAGGCATATAACACTTATCAAATCTACCAGGCGTGATGCAACTGCTGAGAGGGGTGCTCGTTTCCGCCCAACCGTAGGCTCAGTGACTCCAAATGGATTTACCATTAGCCACCCCCGAGCTAGACCACGATGCTTTGAGGTTCAGTCTCCTATTACCAGCTCAACAGATAATCAAGGACGAAGGTTACTCTCCTTCTCCTGATACAAGAAAACAATACAGGACGAAGGTTACTCTCCTTCTCCTGATATAGGAAAACAATCCAGGATGAAGTTTACTCACCTTCTCCTGATATTCAGAACTCCCTGCATTTCCAGGGTTTCTCCAGTCTCTTTCGTGATCCTGTCGCGTGCACTACTCTCTGCCCTACCACATTTCCTCTCTTCCCAATTTCTGTCTGCAAGGTTGCGTGTGGCATGAATTTTGTTGTCCGTGGTCAGGTCTGAGGGCTGTTACGGATGGGCGATTCACCCCCATCCCCTAATTACTTCTTGAGGAGCCTCCCCACCTACCAATCTGATGGGAAATCCATTTCAGGATCAGAGAGCTGCTTTGGTTTGTGAACAAGTAATAACCAGTACAGTACTGGATCGGTGGAAGTTAACACAACCATTCCAGGTCCCTTCCACCACCTCTCATTAGCCATCATGGTCTCTTTTTAGCACATCCCTCTCCCAGCAGTCATGCAACACATATTCATAACATAATGTACATTCATCAACCTTTTATACAAAGGTCCATCAAGTCAAACATTCACATCTTTGAGTTTTCCATAGTTCTTGGCCAATATAGTTATTTTTATAGACTGGGGGAAATGGGGTGTTACAATTCCCTCCCCCTTAAAGGAATATCGTCCTCGATGTTCTTATCTATCAGTATGACATGTCTATGAAAAAGTAAACAAAATCGGATATGCATGTTTCATGGCATCTTCCATTTCCCATGTAGCCTCATCTGGGCCAAAATGTTTCCACTGCACCTTGACCTGTGCAATGGTTCGGTTCCTGAGTGGGGTTTCCTTTCTGTCCAGTATGCATTGAGGTTCTGGTAGGAATTCTCCCTCTAGTTCCACCTGGATCACAGACCAGCCAATTATATGATTAGAATCATGTACATATCTCTTCAATAATGAAACATGGAAAACATTATGTGCTTTTACCGTGGGAGGAAGTGCTAACCTATAGGCTACAGGTCCCACTCTATATAGAAATTCGAAGGGTCCACAATACTGAGGGGCCAACTTGGCACAAGCTCCCATCCTCGGGGAACTCTTCCTAGGTCTAACTCTGAGATATACGTGGTCTCCCATCTTGAATTCTCTTGGAGTTCTCTTTCGGTCGGCATAACTTTTCTGTCTATTCTGAGGGACCTTTAGATTTTGTTTTATCTGAGTCACTTGTTGTTCCATTTCTTTCAACATGTCAGGTCCAATAGTAACTCTGTTCATGGGATTACTCCAACTGACTAGATTATTGCGTGGTCTACCATAGAGGACTTCGAAAGGGCTCATCTTCAAGGATTCTTGGTAGCCATTGTTGTAGGCGAATTCCACCAGCGGCAGGTAATCTTCCCATTTTTTGGGTTGATGAATTACATGCATCCTTAGCATGTCTTCTAATATTTGGTTCACCCTTTCCGTCTGCCCATCAGTTTGAGGATGATAGGTTGTGCTAAATAGTAATTTGGTCTCCAGACCAGCCATCAAGGATTTCCAAAAGTTGGAAGTAAATTTCGTGTCTATGTCAAACATGATCTCCTTAGGCATACCATGTAGTCTAAATATCTCCTTCATGAATATGTTGGCGATATCAATTGCCTTGCAAGTCGATTTGACGAGGATAAAATGGGCAGACTTGCTCAATTTATCCACCACTACCATGATGGCATCATTATGTTTGGTCGATGTTGGTAATCCGGTGATGAAGTCCATGGAAACAGTTTCCCACTTCCATTCTAGGATTGGTAGAGGTTGTAATAATCCTGCTGGGTGTCAGTGTTCTGCTTTAACCTGTTGCCATTCTATGCATTTGGCTAAGTACTCAGCTATGTCTTTCTTCAATCCAGGACAATAGAATTGTTTCCTAGTGGCTGTGATCATCTTCTGGTATCCGGGATGACCAGTATAGGGTCTTTTATGTAGTTCATCCATTATGAACCTCTTCAAGTCATCACATTCTGGAATATGCAATATGTTTTTGTAAGTTAGCAGACGTCCATCTATCATCTTGTAGCCTTCATATTTTATTCCAGTGGGTTCTTGCTCCAGATACGAGGTCACGGTCTGCAAGAATGTGTCTACCTCTTGTGCATTCCTGACTCTTTCCTTGACATTCGTCTCTCAAGTGCTCACTATTGCCAGATGAATTGTTTTCATACTTCTACTAAGGGCATCGGCCACCTTATTTTCCTTTCCCTTGATATGTTTGATTTTGAAATCAAACTCACTAAGAAGGGCCATCCACCTAGCTTGTCTAGCATTGAGTTTTGGTTGGTCAAATAGATATCGCAATCCACAGTGGTCTGTCATAAGTATAAATTTTCTTCCCAGGAGGTAATGCCTCCACATTTTTAAGGCGTGCACTATGGCATCCAGTTCTAGATCATGGGTCACATAGTTGATTTCATGTTCATTCAATTTTTGGGATTCATAGCAGACTACACTTCCTCCTTGCATAAGGACTCCTCTGAGCCCTTCCTTGCAGGCATCTGTGCACACGAGGAAGTCAACTTCGGGATCGATGATCTTCAACATGGGTGCGTGGGTCAATAGATGTTTTAGGGATTGAAATATTTCTTCACATTCTTGTGTCCACGTGAATTTAGCTCCCTTCTTCTTGAGGGAAGTGATTGGGCAACCAATCTTGGAGAATCCTTTTATAAATCTCCTATAGTATCCTTCTAAGCCCATAAAGGATCTGATATCTGAAACATCCTTTGGAGTAGGCCATTCCATGATGGACCTGGTCTTGTCAGGGTCTACTGCTACTCTTTCTTCAGATACGACATGACCCAAGTAATGTATTTGCTTCTGGAAAAAGTCGCACTTGTTAAATTTGGCATAGAGTTGATGTTCTCTTAACACTTGAAGCACGAGTCTAAGATGTTCCTCATGTTCCTCTCTATTTTTGGAGTAAATTAATATATCATCAATAAAAACCAGTACAAATTTGTCTAGGAATTTGTTGAGCACATTGTTCATCAAGCACATAAAAGTGGCAGGGGCATTGGTTAATCCGAATGGTACTACCACAAATTCATAGTGACCATATCTCATCCTGAAGGCAGTTTTGTGGATGTCTTCACCCTTGATTCGGACTTGATGGTATCCAGATCTCAAGTCAATCTTTGAGAAGATGGAAGCACCTCCCAACTGATCGAACATGTCATTGATCATGGGTAAGGGGTACTTGTTCTTTATGGTTACCTTGTTTAGTTGTCTATAATCTATGCATAGTTGGAGGGTACCATCTTTCTTCTTTACAAATAGAACTGGTGCTCCCCATGGAGACACGTTGGGCTGGATATAGCCTTTGTCCATCATTTCTTTTAGTTGTAATTTAAGCTCAACTAGCTCGGGTGTGCTCATCTTGTAGGGTGTCCTAGACACTGGCACTACTCCTGGTGCAAGTTCTATCAAGAAGTCAATGTCCCTTTTCAGAGGTAGACCTGATACCTCTTCCGAAAATACATCTCTATATTCTCTTAGTGTGGGGTGGTCTTCGAGGCTGGGTTTGTCATCTTCAGCCGATTCCAACACCTGTATCGCATAAAGTAGACATCCCTTTCTGCAATACTTCCTCATTTGAAGGGTTGATATTCATCTCACCGAGATAGGTTTTTGGAACCCTCAAAGGGTTATCCTTCTTCCTTCTTCACCTACACACTCTAAAGTTTTATGGTAACAGTCCAATCTGACTTTATATGTGGCTAGCTAGTCCATTCCAATCAACAGGTCATATGATCCTAGGGGTAGTATGTTAAGAGTTGCTTAGGTGGGGAATTCACCCATAGTGAATTGGCAAGCTGGTATGACCTCCACTACCTTTCTTTTGGTGCCAGTGGCTAATTGTACCATCCATGGCTTGGTGTGTTTATGTGGCTGTAATTTACACTTATCAATAGCCTTAGGAGCTATATAACTCAAATTTGAACCAAGGTCAATTAGAATACACACTAGATGGTTGGTGATCGTACCTTCCATCTCCGCCACTGAAGCTTGGTGGTCAGCTTCTTTATTATCCAAGGCTACATAAATTTGCGGCACACTCCTGGCCACGTCATTGACGGTGGTATCTTCTTGAACATTGTAAATTCTTCGACTGTTCTGTTGTCGGTGCGGGCAGTCCCTCAGTAGATTTTCTTCTCCACAACCCCAACATTTCAAGGGTTCTCTCTTTGGGTTATCAATCTTTCCTGGGGTAGATCCAGAAGGTTTATTTCCGCTCTGGGAGGGGAAAATCTGTTGGTGTACACTTCAGGTTGGGAAGCTCATCCTTGAGTCCTTCTTATAGTTTTTAAATCTTGGGGATTTAAACCCCTTTTTCTGGAATCCTGAACTATTCTTCTACTTCTAGTTTTCGCGAGGTTATGTCCGATGCCCCAGTTGTTCGTAACAATATCTTACCTTTCGGATAGTGTCTTCTTAGGTCTTTGGCTCATCAAACTCAATCCTGTTCTGATAGTCCTTAAGTAGTCCGCTGATGAATCATTGCACCTTTGCCTTCTCTGCTTTTATATAGGGTACGTACCTCAACAATTTGAGGAATCTACTGACATATTCCTCTATGGTGCATTGCCATAGTTTGAGTTCATAGAATTCTTTAGCCTTTTCGTCGAAATACTTTTCTGACAGATACTTATTTCTAAAGTATTTCTCAAACCGTTCCCAAGATAGGTCCTCTTCGTGAATTCCTTTTACATTCTTAAGGTCTTTCCACCAAATGGAAGCCTTTCCATTCAAGTTGAAAGTGGCTACTCGGGCCTTCAAGTTTTCTGAGAAGTCATGGACTCTAAAATACTTCTTTAGTCCAAGCAACCAAGCCTCTACTTCCTCCCCTTTCTTTATTTCACCATCGAAAGAGGGTGGTTTGGCCTTCTTGAATTCTTCGAGATTGTGACTCTTGGAATGCTTTCACTTCTTTCATTTTCTTCGGGAATAAGAACTAGTTCTGCTACTAGAAGATCCCTCCGAGTTGCCAGTTTCCTTTCCAGAGGAATCGTCCAATGCTTGTCCCTTATCTCTGGGGTGGACCTTTCTTGAGGTGCTCTTCCCAGTGTGGACACTTGAAAGACCACGTTTCCGTATCCCAGGTGGACTTTGACTTTTCTTTGTCTGTTGTCGATCTGCGTGACTGGTGTCAGGTTTATGTTGTAATTGTCTTTGTATGTCAGATAAACTTTGCAGTAAGACTGCATTAATTTCTGTCTGCTTCTCTTGCTCTTTTATCAACCTCTCGTTGTCAACCTTGCAGCTCTGTAGTTTGACCATGAGGCTTCTCACAGTCACAGCTAGATCGGGAGGGGTCTCTACCACTGTCCTTTCGTCAGACTCTTCGTCTTTGTTGTGGGAGCCATCCCCCACTTCTTGGTGCATCACCATTCGATGCGTCTGTAGTTTCCCGCAGTTGATCGTCCGCTTGTTGTGCAAGAAAAGTGCTTATTGTTAGTCAACATTATATTCATTCACAATCAGTGCATAATTCATATTTTCAAATGCACGCATAGTAGGAATTTTCATTCTTAACTTTGTCTTTTGCTAAAGGGGTTAAAATAGAGGGTTACTCCTTTTAAGAGTACTTCAAATGGAGTTTCTGCGCAACTCGTTCGTGAGCCCAAGCAGGCCAAGTGTTTTAACCATGCTCTAATACCAATTTGTCACACCCCCACTACAACAACTTAGATTTTTCGTCTTTTCCTTCGAGGAACATAATCCTCGAGACTTCTATGGGGCCTAGCGCTAACCCTCTCCTTCCTTAAAGTTCCCCAAACGACCACAAGCTGGCCTTAGTGCAAGCGCCTTTCGAAACTCGTGAGTCAGGAATCAAGACCCTCGGCTCCCCTTTCTCCAAACACCGATACTCGAGATTCTATGCGGGTATGGCTCCCTCCTCACTAGCGCCTGCTACCTGTAACCGTGGGCTAGGCCAAACACTAGTACTACTCGCAACCTCGCTAGTTGAGGTGTTGAGTTCTCGTGCTCCTCTTTCGTGAATCCCTGAGACGTGAGAATTCAATGTCGCGTGGACTCTGCCAAAGCGACACGCACACGCCACTTGTCAACCCCACTATACTATGCTCACGAGCTGTGTCCTCGTTGCTCGTTGCACGAGACCTCGACTCTCAGAATTTCATGGCCTTAGCGATCAAGGTGTAGTTTCTTCATCCTGCAAAACCCTGAGCCACGATAAGTCAGCAGTGGGTTGACTCTTCCCCAAGGTGACACGTGTCCACCACCGGTTACCCACTTCCTAGGCTAAAAACTAGCACTACTCGCACCTCACAATTTCGCGGGTTGGAGTGTTGAGCCCTCATGATCCTCCTTCGCGAGTTCCCGAGATACGACAAGTCAACCATGCGGTCCCCACTTAAGGATGGGTCACATGCTTGCACGAGCCCTCGACGTTCGGCTCTTCGTGACTTCCATAATTGAAAGGAAACTCCTTCAAGTTCCAAACCCCAGATAGGCGATAAATACAAAAGTTATGATCCCACGGTCCTCCCGTGCCATGGATCCAACGACCAAGATTACGTCGCGATCTTGCAAATCGCGAGTTCATGTAGTCCTACCCTTGACTACTTCAAGTCGCGAGTCAGCGAAATGCTACTCTCCTGCCCATACAAAGGCTAAGATCGACGGTCATTAGGGCTCTGTCAGATCCTTGGATCTACGGTCTTGGGTCTCATTGCTACTTGCAAAGGATGAAAGGGGCGAGGTGTTAATGCCTGTGCTCCTTCTCTAGATCCATCGGTTTTGACATATCTGGGGTATTCCCGAAAGGATTTCGACCGTTCGTTTACCAAATGATAGGGTATTCCCTCTTCCTATAATTGGGCTCGCTATCCCTTCTGAGCTTGAATCACGAATTTCAACTTCTCGGGGCTTCAAGCTCCCACGACTCCGAGACCTTAGAGAACTATCCTTCCTTGCATAAAGTTTCCAGACTTAACCATTTATATAGAAACCATCAGTGACATATAAACATACACATGCATCCATTATCTCCAGTTAAAATACCAGGCAATCATTCTACACAAGAATTATTATGGGCATACAAATACAAGCATGCATTCATGATATTTAGTTCAAAATACAAGGCATAGAACACTTATCAAGTCTACCAGGTGTGATGCAAATGCTGAGAGGGGTGATCGTTTCCACCCAACCATAGGCTTAGTCTCCTATTACCATCTCGACAGAAAATCAAGGACGAAGGTTACTCTCCTTCTCCTGATACAGGAAAACAATCTAGGATGAAGGTTACTCTCCTTCTCATGATATTCAGAACTCCCTGCGTTTCCAGGGTTTCTCCAGTCTCTTTCGCGATCCCGTCGCGCGCACTGCTCTCTTCCCTACCACATTTCCTCTCTTGCCAATTTATGTCTGCAAGGTTGCATGTGGCGTGAATTCCACCATTCGTGGTCAAGTCTGAGGGCTGTTACAGATGGGCGGTTCACCCCCATCCCCTCATTAACTCTTGAGGAGCCTCCCCACCTACCAATCTGAGGAGAAATTCATTCGAGGATTAGAGAGTTGCTTTGGTTTGTGAACAAGTAATAACCAGTACATTACTGGCTCGGTGGAAGTTAACTCAACCATTCTAGGTCCCTTCCACCACCTCTCATTAGCCATTGTGGTCTCTTCTTAGCACATCCCTCTCCCAGCAGTCATGCAACACATATTCATAACATAATTTACATTCATCGACCTTTTATACAAAGTTCCATCAAGTCAAACATTCACATCTTTGAGTTTACCATAGTTCTTGGCCAATATAGTTATTTTTACAGACTGGGGGAAGCAGGGTGTTACAGCAGTCCTCAATGGAGGAAATCAAACAAGACCTGACTACCCAGCTTGAATCTGTCATTTCGATGCTTTGCACCAAGCTGCATATCCCTATAGATAACCCTTTATCTGACCCACCTCCACATACTGAAGCTGAAAATTCCTCTCATTCCCATAACTTTCAGCACCATCACTTTCAACGTGACCTACGCCTTCCGTGGGTGGATGTGACCAAATTTGATGGCTCAGATCCCACTGGTTGGGTAACCCAAATGGAACATTATTTCTCTTTATACAACATTACAGATGACTTGGAAAAACTCTGGTATGGTGTTCTCCATCTAGATCAAGAACGTTGGCAGTGGTGGCAATGGAGGAAAACTTCTCGTCAAGGGTATATTTCTTGGACACACTTTGTGGCATATATTTATGAACGCTTTAACACTGACACCAACCATTTGTTTCGTTTGACAAAGTTGAAACAATCAGGAACAATGGAAGACTTTATAGTTTCTTTTGAGCGGATGGATTTTCGGATAGAGGGCATGTCTGATACCTTTTTCTGAGAGTGTTTTGTCAGTAGCCTCAAGGATGAGATTCGGGACCATGTTCTCATGGTTTTGCCTCAAATTTGGGTGGAGGCTACTAAAATATATAAAGAAGCACAACAGGTTGTATCTTCTCAAAACTAGAAACCCTCCTTTATCTCTCGCACTAAACCAGTAAATCCCACTGCTCCCTCCGCTCCACTAAAGATCCAAAAATTGACCAGGGCTGAAATAAATGAACGCCAAATCAAAGGCCTTTGTTATAATTGTGATGACAAATATTTCTTTGGCCACAAGTGTAAGGAACAAAATATTTTTATGGCCATCTCGAAGGATATTTCAGAAGAGGATGTTGAAACTCCCCTTGTGTCTGAGTCACCTGAAACCACTGACATAACCCCTCCCTCATGTTAAATTTGGCAGCATCGATAGTCATTCTCCAATGAGAGGCCATATGGGCCACCCTAAGGCTAGCCAGGGAGATTTGAAGAATCGACCAGTCTTATGAGGTATTGACAAAAGCTAGGGGGAATGGACAACCTCTATGAGTCAAACCAAAAGTCAGGACGAAAGAGATGCTATGTGATTCTAATGCAAAATTCAGGGGGAACATACAACCTCTGTGAGAATAGACAGCCTAGTGAAAAATTCAAGGGGAATGTACAACCTTTGTGAGCATAGACAGACTAGTGTAAAAGTTAGGGGGAACATACAACCTCTGTGAGCCTAGTCAAACCTTGTGAGCCAGGAGCAAAAGTCAAGGCATCTAGCAAAAGTTAGGTTGAATATAAAATTCCTATGAGCTAGAAACAAACGATATTCCTAATATTGCAAATGATGTAATTGTATTGATATAGTGTGTTGGCATGTGTAAACATTATCCACCATGAAGAGAATTTCAAATTTCCTTGTCAAGAGTTGTAACTGAAGTCTTGAGTCTAGTTCTATGTTAGAAACAAAGTGTAATGTTGAGTTGTAACTAAAGTCTTGAGTCTAGTTCTAGTTTAGAACTAAAGTGTAATGTTGAGTTACAACTAAAGTCTTGAGTCTAGTTCTATTTTAGAACTAAAGTGTAATGTTGAGTTGCAACTAAAGTCTTAAGTCTAGTTCTAAGTTTGAACTAAAGCATGTCAGTCTCAAGTCTAGTTCTAAGTTCGAACTAAAGTGTAATGTTGAGTTGTAACCAATCTCAAGTCTAATTCTAAGTTCGAACTAAAGTGTAAAACTGAGTTGTAACCAATATCAAGTCTAGTTCTAAGTTCGAACTAAAGCATGAAGCTAAGTTATGTTTAATGCATGCAATCAGGTTACTATTTCAAGCTTCCCCTCTTCCCCTCTTCAGCCTATATAAGAAGAGGTCGAACCCTCTCTTCAACACAATTTTGCAACACATTTTTCATATGCAGGTTGAGGGTGAAGCAATAGAGGAGCACATCAGTGATAAAGAGGCAGCATATCAGAGGTGTATTTCAGCAAGGTCTTGTAAGTCTTTGTTAGGTCAGAGTCATCTTGGTAAGCTCTTTGAGAGTAGAACATTCATGGTGGATATTTGTAAGAGATCTTACATTATTAATGCAATAAAGGAATATTGTTTGCTGGGGTTTTTCTCCATGTACAGGGTTTCCACATGGTTTATGTGTTGTTGATATGCATGTTTACTTATCTACATAATTATTTCTATTCAATTATGATTTGGAATTGTTGAAGTGTATTAAGCTGGAATCAAAGTATTGAAGAAAATAAAAGAATTAATCCGCATAAGAAATCAAGCTCATAATTTAACATGGTATCATAGCTTAGGGTTTGTTAAACGTGTTGAAGTACAGCAGTAGGTACAGACAGATCCAAGCAATATTGATTAAGTTTCTAGTGTGAGGACCATGGAATCATCCATTTCAGTCAGGGCCAAAGATAGGCTCGAAGGAGATACCAACTTTAATGTGTGGAAGCTCCGTATAACAAATATCTTGCAAGAGCATGATCTTGAGTAGTATGTGACCACAGTGGTGGAGTAACCAATGAATAATGCAGGAAGAACGACTTTTAGGAAGAGTCAATAAAAGGCCAAGCGAATCATCTTTGACTCAGTCAAAGACAATATAATGCCTGCAATGACTTTGTTGATGACTGCCAAGGACTGTATGGATACCTTGGTGAATCTGTATGAGACAGGCTCCAAGTCAGAAGAGGACACTTAAGCACAAGCTTAAGTATTTGAAGATGGAGAAAGGTGAATCAATGGCATATTTCTATTCCAGGATAGCTCAAATCAGAGATCATCTTTTGGTCACAGGGGTGACAGTGGACGATGATGATTTAGCCCAGACCATTTTTTACGGTCTTCCTTCTTCATGGGAGACCTTCTTATCCAGTGTAAGTGGGAGAGAGATTCAACCCACGTTTGAGAGGTTATGGCATGATTTCCTCCAGCAGAAGAGTCTCACATCTGCCAGGAGTGAGCCAATGAAAGAAGAGCACACATCTTTAGCATCAATATTCAAGCGAAAGAAGAAAGGCACTTTCCAGAAAGGCTCTCGGTGGAAGCCAAACACCAAAGGTACATTCAAAGGCAAGAATATTGATACATCTAAGATTAAATGTTTTAGGTGTAATAAGTTGGGTCATTTTGCTAAAGATTGTTGGTTTAGAAAGAAACATCTTAGGAAAGGGAAACATCATGCCTCAACTGCTGAGGATGATGAATCCAAAAGAAATCAGAAAAGTCCTTCTAATGAGAAAGAAAATAGGAAATAATATTATTTGGTTTCTGCCTTATCCAGTTCAGTTTCCACGGGCCTAAAAACTTGGTTAGTAGACAGTGGTGCATCAAAGCACATGATAGGGTACAAGGAGATCCTCTCAGATTTCAAGACAAAATATTTTGCAGAGCAGGTCAAGCTCGGGGATGAAAAATGTTACAAGATAGAGGGAGTAGGCTCTATCTCCTTTAGATTGGAATCTAGGGCTAGACTTCATGTTGATGAAGTATTATATGTTTCATGGCTCAAGAAGAATCTACTATCAGTTGCAACCCTTGAGGACAAGGGATATTGGGTGATCTTCAAGGACAAGAAGGCACTACTATGGGATAAGGGTGGCCACTTAAGTACAACAGAACCCATTGGAACTCGCAGTGGAGGACTGTACGTCGTGTCACGACAGTCAGTTCAGGAATTGGCTCATGATGCGACTAGCTCCAGCGATTTGTGGCACAGAAGACTTGGACATGTTCAATACAAAGCTCTTCCAGATCTACAGAACATGGTACGTGGCATGCCCTCTATTTCTCTTAGTAAAAATGAAATTTGTAAGGGATGCATGCTAGGTAAAAATATAAAGAAATCATTTCCTAGTAGTGACAATAGAGCTCAGGGCATCTTAGATCTGGTTCATTTTGATGTATGTGGTACCATGTCATCTCCCTCACTCAGTGGTTGTTTGTATTATGTCATTTTTATTGATGATTACTCAAGAAAATGTTGGATATATTTTCTTAAAGCTAAAAGTGACACATTTGATAAATTCAAAGAATATAAAGCCTTTATTGAAAAGAATACAAGGAAACACATCATAATCCTTAGAATAGACAATGGAGGAGAGTTTGAATCTCTTTAGTTTGAGGATTTATGCAAGTCAACAGGAATCAAGAGACAGTTGACCATGACATATAACCCTTAGCAAAATGGTGTTGCTGAGAGGAAAAACAAGACTATTTGTGAGGTAGTGAAAGCAATGATGTTTGACCAAGATCTGCCAAATTCTTTATGGGCAGAAGCTACCTCCATTGTCATGTATATTCAGAACAAGTGTCCACATGCTATTTTGAAGGACAAGACTCCTAAAGAATTATTCTCAGGGATCAAACCTGGAGTAGGGCATCTAATGATATTTGGATGTCCTGTGTATATTCATGTCCCTAAGGAAAAGAGGACAAAGATGGAACCCTCAGGAAAGAAAGGGGTGTTTGTGGGGTACACTGAGAACTCCAAGGCTTACAGGATTTATGTACTAGGTCAGAGGCAAATAGATGTAAGCAGAGATGTGACTTTCCATGAGGAAGCCACATTTAAGAAATCCAGAGAGCTTCAGTAGGATTTAGAAGCAGTTCAGCCAGCTTCACCCTCTTCTGAAAATGAAGAGTCAGATGATCAGAGGGAGGAACCTCATGAGGGGCCAATTAATGAGCCCCCAAAACCCGTTGAAGTGTTATAAAGAACTCTTGAAGAACCTCCAGCCAAAAGGAAGCCAGGGTGGCTTAAAGAAATAGTGCGGGAAGCAAAAAGGATAGTTTCTCCCAAAGGAACTTTCAGGGAAAGGAAGAGGCTTCATAGGTTTGGAGGCTATGTTGCACCGATGAGCAACATTAGTGATGTTGAACCTTATTCATTTGAAGAAGTAGATAAATTACAAGTATGGAAGGATTCCATGCTTGAGGAATACATGTCTATTATAAAGAACAATGTTTGGGACATTGTTCCAAGGCCAAAAGACAAATCAGTGGTTTCTTCCAAATGGATCTATAAGATCAAACATGCAGCTGATGGAAGTGTGGAAAAGTTAAAAGCAAGATTTGTATCCAGAGGCTTCACTCAAACAGAAGGAATCGACTACAAAGAGACTTTTTCCCTTGTAGCCAGGTATACCTCCATTCGAGCTATTATGTCTTTAGCTTCTGTACTTGGTTGGAAGCTACATCAGATGTATATAAAAAAAACATTCTTGAATGGAAAGATTGAACATGAGTTCTTTGTGGAACAACCGGATGGTTTTATACTACATAACAAAGGCACTCATGTATGCAAGCTAAGGAAGGCCTTGTATGGTCTTAAGCAAGCTCCCAGAGTTTGGTATGATAGGATTGATGATTTTCTTAAAAGCCCGGGCTTTCAGAAAAGTGATGTTGATGCAAATCTATACTTCAAGGTAAGAGGTAACCAACCTATTATACTAATCATGTATGTTGATGATCTCTTTCTAACAGGAGATGAAGGGATAATAGCCTAGTGTAAGAGGCAGCTAACTTGAGAATTCGAGATGAAATACTTAGGCTTGATGCATTACTTCCTAGGATTGGAAGTGTGGCAAAGACAGGGTGAGATATTTCTGGCACAAGGAAAATACACAGTGGATGTACTAAAGAGGTTTGGTATGATGGATTTCAAATCCATGTCTACTCTGATGGTTGCCAACTTGAGGAAGCTGCGTGATTCTGATACAGGTTCAGATTTGGTGGATCTCACCATGTATAGGCAGTTGATTGGATCATTGATGTACATGATCCACACTAGTCCAGATATATGCTATTCAATGATTGCAATGAGTCAGTTCATGACTGAACCGAGACAGAGACACTGGGTGGTAGCAAAGCACATCTTGAAATATCTCAGAGGGACCATTACTTATGGTTTGAGATATACATCTAGTGGTGGTTTATTTCTGCATGGGTATGCATATGTTGACTGGGTGAGAAACCCAGTGGATCATAAGAGTACTTTCGGATACTGCTTCAGTTTAGGATCCACTATGATCTCTTGGTCAAGCCGAAAGAAGGGATCCATTTCACAGAGTACAATAGAGGTTGAGTACATTGCAGCAAGTGATGCTAGCAAGGAAGCAACATGGCTTAGAAAATTGGTTTATGGGTTGTTTGGTGACAAGCTTGAGACGACGGTGGTTCACTGTGATAATCAAAGTTGCATAAAATTAACAGAGAACCCGGTATTTCACGACAAGTCAAAACATATTGACATGAGGTACCACTACATCTGAGACTTGGTCTAGAGAAAAACTATAAAGTTACAGTACATAGCCACAAGCGAGCAGGTAGCTGATATCCTGACCAAGCCTCTGACCTTGAGACAGTTTGTGTAGCTCAGAGGCAAGCTTGGTGTGGTTGAGAATGACTCCCTCGCTGATAGGGAGTGTTAAATTTGGCAGCATCGATAGTCATTCTCTAATGAGAGGCCATATGGGCCACCCTGAGGCTAGCCAGGGAGATTTGGAGAATCAAATAGTCTTGTGAGGTATTGACAAAATCTAAGGGGAACGGACAAACTCTGTGAGTCAAACCAAAAGTCAGGATGAACGAGATGCTATGTGAGTCTAATGCAAAAGTCAGGGGGAACGTACAACCTCTGTGAGCATAGACAGTCTAGTGCAAAAGTCAGGGGGAATGTACAACCTCCGTGAGCATGGACAAACTAGTGAAAAAGTAAGGGGGAACATACAACCTCTGTGAGCCTAGTCAAACATTGTGAGCCATGAGAAAAAGTTAAGGCATTTAGAAAAAGTTAGGTTGAATATAAAATTCCTATGAGCTAGAAACAAATGATATTCCTAATATTGCAAATGGTGTAATTGTATTGATCTAGTGCGTTGGCACTTGTAAACATTATCCACCATGAAGAGAATTTCGAATTTCCTTGTCAAGAGTTGTAACTAAAGTCTTGAGTCTAGTTCTATGTTAGAACTAAAGTGTAATGTTGAGTTGCAACTAAAGTCTCGAGTCTAGTTCTATTTTAGTAATGTTGAGTTGCAACTAAAGTCTTGAGTCTAGTTCTATTTTAGAACTAAAGTGTAATGTTGAGTTGCAACTGAAGTCTTGAGTCTAGTTCTATTTTAGAACTAAAGTGTAGTGTTGAGTTGCAACTAAAGTCTTGAGTCTAGTTATATTTTATAACTAAAGTGTAATGTTGAGTTGCAACTAAAGTCTTAAGTCTAGTTCTAAGTTCGAACTAAACCATGTAAGTCTCAAGTCTAGTTCTAAGTTCGAACTAAAGTGTAATGCTAAGTTGTAACCAATCTCAAGTCTAGTTCTAAGTTCGAACTAAAGTGTAAAGTTGAGTTGTAACCAATCTCAAGTCTAGTTCTAAGTTCGAACTAAAGCATGAAGTTGAGTTATGTTTAATGCATGAAATCAGGTTATTATTTCGAGCTTCCACTCTTCCCCTCTTTAGCCTATATAAGAAGAGGTCAAACCCTCTCTTCAACACAGTTCTTGAACATAGTTTTGGAACATAGTTTTGAAACACAGTTTTCATATGCAGGTTGAGGGTGAAGCAATAGAGGAGCACATCAGTGATAAAGAGGCAGCATATCAGAGGTGTATTTCAACAAGGTATTGTAAGTCTTTGTTAGGTCAGAGTCATCTTGGCAAGCTCTTTGAGAGAAGAACATTCATGGTGTATATTTGTAAGAGATATTACATTATTAATGCAATAAAGGAATATTGTTTGTTGGGGTTTTTCTCCATGTACAAAGTTTCCCCAGGGTATATGTGTTGTTGATATGCATGATACTTATCTACATAATTATTTCTATTCGATTATGATTTGGAATTGTTGAAGTGCATTAAGCTGGAATCAAAGTATTGAAGAAAATAAAAGAATTAATCCACATAAGAAATCAAGCTCATAATTTAACACCTCAGACCCTCCCGAAGTAGAACCAGTCATTTCCCTAAATGCTCTCACTGGCTTCTCTGCTCCCCAAACCCTCAAGCTAATCGTTTACATCAAGCATAGGAAGATCATCTTTCGGGTTGATAGTTGAAGCACCCAAAATTTTATTCATCGCCGCATTGCCCAAGAAACTCATTGCTAAGTCCATGCAGTTAATAATTTCCAAATAATGATTGCCAATGGTGGCTCCATGCAATGTGGAGGGTGTTGTGAAAATGTGCGTCTCCAAATTGGTGACTACCACCTGAAATCTCATATGTTTGCTATCGACATGGGCGGTTATGAAATTGTGTTGGGTGCAGACTGGCTAAGGACTTTGGGTCCCATTCTCATGGATTTTAAGGAATTAACCATGCAATTCGACCAGGAGGGCCAACAATATAAGTTCCAAGGCATCACCGTCGGTTCACCTGAGATCATTAGTTTCCATCGCATGGAAAAGCTGCTCAAAAAATGCCATTCTGGTGTTATTGCCCAACTCCATGCCATACAAGAAACAATGACACCCTTGGTGCCACAAGACCTCCAATCCATCCTTTTTAAACATCAAGTGGTCTTTTCCACTCCCCAGGGACTCCCTCCTTCCCGTGGTGTTCATGATCATTCCATTCCCCTTGTACCAGGAAGCCTTCCTCCCAATATGCGTTCGTATCGTCACCCCTTTTTCCAAAAAAATGAAATTGAGAAAATGGTCCAGGAACTCCTTAACGCAGGCGTTATCCGCCCTAGTACGAGCCCCTACTCTTCTCCTGTGGTCATGGTTCTGAAGAAAGAAGGTTCTTGGCGAATGTGTCCTGACTTTCGTGCCCTCATCAAACTTACCATTAAAGACAAATTTCTCATTCTTGTCATTGATGACCTCTTGGATGAATTGAGTGGCGCCCAGTTCTTTACTAAACTTGATCTTCATTTTAGCTACCACCAGATATGTATGAAAGAGGCAGACATTCCAAAGACTGTCTTTAGAACTCATGAGGGCCACTATGAGTTTTTGGTCATGCCCTTTGGCTTGTGTAATGCCCCCTCCACCTCCCAAAGCCTCACGAATCATGTCTTCCATCCTTTTCTCTGTCATTTTGTCTTAGTTTTATTTGATGATATCCTCATCTATAGAAAAACCTGGACAAACCATCTAGCTCATGTGGATCAAGTTCTCCATCTACTCTCTCAGCACCAACTTTTCCTGAAACAGTCTAAATGTCTTTTGGCACCTCAGAAGTCGAGTACTTGGGTCATTTGGTTGGCAAGGACGGCGTCAGGGTGGATCCTAAAAATATTGAAGCTATGCAAGACTGGCCTCACCCAAAGACTCTCAAAAGCTTGTGTGGATTTATGTGCTTAACAGGTTATTATCACAAGTTTGTTAAGAATTATGGAAAGATTGCAGCACCTCTCACTGTGCTCCTAAAAAAGAACTCTTTCACTTGGTCTTGAGCAGTTGCTCAAGATTTTCAAACCTTGAAGATGGCCATGTGCACCACTCCAGTCCTGGCCCTTCCTGATTTCACAAAGATCTTTTCCTTGGAATGTGATGCTTCAGGGAAAGGAATTGGTGTTGTCCTTATGCAAGAGGGTCGACCTTTGGCCTTTACCAGCAAGCAATTGTCTGAAAGAAATCTGGGCAAATCAATCTATGAAAAGAAAATGTTGGATATTTTGCATGCCATTGATCTGTGGCGCCCTTATCTATTGGGGAAACGCTTCCAAATTAAGATAGACCATCAAAGACTCAAGTATTTTCTAGAACTACGCATTTCCACCCCAGAGCAGCAAAAATGGGTGACTAAGCTCTTTGGATATGATTATGAGATCATTTACAAGAAGGGAAAAGATAAGGTGGTTGCAGATGCACTTTCCCAAAAATATGAAGATGACAAATCCCTTTTTTCTCTTTCCTTCATTGTACCATATTGGCTCCAAGTCGTTCACCAGGAATGGCTACACGATCCCAAAAGTTCACATCTGATCCAACAATTGCAGTCCGATGCTCAAGCTTCCCCAGGGTACTCTTGGCTCCATGATGAACTTTGATACAAAGGCCATTTGTATTTAAGTAAACAATCAAAACTTAAATCCACGGTACTTTCTGAGCTTCATGCTACACCCACAATTGGGCACTTCAGGTTTACCAAAACCTATGACAGGGCCAAATGTTCTTTTTTCTAGGATGGTATGAAATAAGACATTCGTAATTTTGTCGTTGAATGTGATGTGTGTCAATGCAACAAGGGAGAAACAGTCAAATCTTTGGTAACACTACAACCGCTTCTGATTCCACCTGCTATTTGGATGGATATCTCTATGGATTTTATTACAGGATTACCCAAATCGAGAAATAAATTAGTCATCATGGTGGTTGTTGATTGCCTTTCCAAGTATGTTCATTTATGTTCTCTTCAACACCCATTTGCAACATCCACGGTGGCTCAACTTTTCATGGATCAGGTCTTCAATCTTCATGGCATGCTACATTCTATTGTTTCTAATTGCGGCCCAACTTTCACCAGCAATTTTTGGCAAGAATTGTTCAAGCTACAAGGCACCCAATTTCATCTCAGCACAACTTATCATTCCCAGAATGATGGTCAAATGAAAGTTGTCAACAAGTGTTTGGAAACATATTTGAGGTGTTTTTCCTCAGAAAAGAAAAATCAATGGGTTCAATGGTTACCCCTAGCTGAATGGTGGTACAACACTTCATACCATACAACTACACGCATGAATCCTTTTGAAGCGGTATATGGACAAAAGCCACCTTCAGTTCTCTCATACTTACCTGGTGTCTCGAAGGTCTAGGCGGTTGACCAAAGGCTTATAATTCGAGAGGCTATTCTTCATACCATCAAAGAGAATTTTGTCATGGCACAGAATCACATGAAGCAACAAGCAGATCAAGGTCGCTCTGAACGTCAATTTGCAGAAGGGGATCAAGTGTTTCTTCGACTGTAACCTTACAAGCAAAATTCCCTCAAGGCCGAGCATTGTCAGAAGCTAGCGCCCAAATTTTATGGTCCTTATATCGTTCTCAAGCAGGTGGGACAGGTGGCCTATCAGTTAGCTTTGCCCAGTCATTCTAAGCTACATCATGTTTTTCATGTTTCATGCTTAAAGAAGGTGATTGGAACTAAGTGCCAAATTCAAACCAACCTTCCCGAGTTAGACGAAGAAGGATCCATTTGGCTACAACCACAAGCAGTTTTGGACTAGTGTGAGCGTCACCTGCGTCAGAGAACCATCAATGAAGTGTTAGTCCAGTGGAAAGATAAAACTCCAGCAGATGCCACTTGGGAACCAACTACCATTCTGCAGCAATTTCCACATCTCAAGCCTTGAGGACAAGGTTGTTTTTAAGGGGGAGGACATGTTAGGGTCCTAACCCACACATAGGTAGAACAATATATTCGGATGT
>ML795003.1:15575-33319 GCA_009831015.1 Picea engelmannii | reverse complement strand
ATACCAAGGCTGGACTTTTTGGTATTCATTGTAATAGAATTCTCCCATGAAGGAAATCAATACAAAGCAAATTCAAGATTCCCGATCCTGTCCCGACTGTATTTCAAGTTTGTTTTGTCATGTTCTTCGTTTCTTTTCATTTTTCTCTACACAATTAGTCTGTTTTGTTATAATCTTTGTTTCTTTTCATTTTGATCTACATAACTGACGCGCATTTACTGTAATTTAGTACGACCACTACTATAGTGAAGCAAGTTCACATCACGGTAATTGTCTCTTGCCCTTCCTCTGCATCGGCTATCAGCAGGTGTAAGACCAAGTTACATTTGCAGGATTTCGTGTTTACTTGCACCATGTCAATTATGTTTATGTCAATTTCTTTTTCCATATATGTGTGGGTTGTTATCGATAAGGATTTTACGTTACTAGAATCAGACGTTCTTGTCTCATTTCATACCTTTTACGAAAATCATACAGTTACGGGAAAGGGCCTTTTGTTTGTAGTCACATTTCACTCTTCATACGAAGATTTCTCTTCTTTTTTAACCGAATTGAATCAGCCATTAAAATCTCTTGTTAAATCATTTCCATACCCCTACTGTTCCTCAATGACTGTACCCCCGGTAATTCAACCCAATATTCAACTCGGGATATTAGATCAAACTAATATTGCGTTAAGTCTTTTCAACACGACTCTTAGAACTGCTAATACCCGAGAGGAATTAGAACGTTCATGGGCGGCCATTGAACAAGATATCGCAACCCAGGAACAGCTGGAAGCTAGACGCAGAGAGCGTAGGAATCTCCCTTAGCTTCCCATACCAACGAGACTTTACTATTATATATATCTTATGTCTCTTTTCGGATGCCTTGACACTGTGCTTTAAGCCTTAGTACAGACTCAGGAACAACACCCTCCATGGCGGAAGAAAAGAAAAACGACGTAGTAGACGATCCTATAAATTTGTTGCTTGAGCAAGCTCTCACGGGACAGAGGGACGAAATGATGGAGAATTTTTCCCACATCCTTCAATTCATGTTGATAGAAACAAATGCATCTTCATCAAACAACCACTTTGGAAGTACCTCTCCTTTCAAGGTACATGTTAATTTTGATATTCCCGTATTTGAAGGTCAGATAGATGCGGATGCCCTAGAAAAATGGTTAAATATGTTAGAAGGTTATTTCTCTATTCATAATTTTTTCGACAGAGAAAATATCACCTTTGCACTCCTTAAATCTCTCCCCCATGTCAAACATTGGTGGGAAACTTACTGGGAGAAAAATTTCACATAGGATTCAGGAATATATGGGGTCGAACCCACTTGGGATTTTTTTGTGGATGTGGTAAAGGAACAGTATTACCCTGTTGGAAACTATGAGGACCAGTAAATGAGATGGACCACACTATGGCAACAGAGGGGCCAAGAAGTTACAGAGTTCACCAAGCTGGGTATCAAAGACTCCGAACGACATTTGGTTATGAAATATTGTGGGGCTCTACATAGATACATCCAAACTGAAATGGATTTTCTGGACATCTCATCACTCGGTGTTGCTTATAAATATGTTGTTAAAATCGAGAAGAAATTTAAGCACCAGAACAAACGGTAGTTCGGGTCTGCAAATCCACAACAACCAAAGTATGACAAAGACATCCCTAACAAACAGTCTCCTGAAAACTAGTCCAAGCCACAGGAAAATAAGGTTCACGGGAAGACAAAGAAGGACACCGAAAAATGGTGCGATTTCCACAAAATCTCTTGGCACAACACCGATGAATGTCACTCAAAACATTCATTGGTGGTCGAGATCAAAGACAATGATCCAAACCTTGATTCAGAATCAGATTCTGAAAATACTGGTAAAAGACAGATCATTGACGTAGAACCCATTTCTATTGTCGTGACCACAACAATTCAATCAGAAGAACCAACAGATCCTGAAGAGGGGGAGAACCCTTTTCATTTACATATGTGGGTGAAGGGGACCCCGCTGCATTTATTGTTGATAGAAGAAGCCAGAAGAACCTCATCTCAGCAGAGGACATCAAACAGTTTGGATTGTCGATAACACCACACCCGCAGCGATACAACATCGGGTGGCTTCGCCAAGGACGAGATCTTCATGTCAGCCAGCAATGTCGATTGTCATATGGTGTCCATCCCTTCAAGGATGAGGTATTATGTGATGTTTCCCCATTGGATGTCTGTGATGTTCTCTTGGGCCAACAATATATGTGGAAGCGCCATGTTGTTTATGAGTCTTAACCCTGCAGTGTCATTATTTCTCTAGGGGGTCATCTCTACAGAATACCAGAGGTAGTTCTGACTACTATTCCACCAAAAAAGTGTCACAAGGTAGTATCTCATACTACAAAATTCAGCTTCTTAATAGTCTGTTCAAAAGATGAACAAAATGATATTACAACCACTACAACCTCAACCCAAGCACCTTCTATCCAACAGAAGCAGGTCGACAAGATTGTAGCAAAGTGTAAAGATTCCTTCTTCACAAAATAATATCATGTATCTAGACTGGTTAAAAAGGTCCAACCTTTCCATCCACATGCTTGTGATAGCCTTCCACAAACCAAGCAGTGTGGCGTCTCCAGCAAGGCAAGCAGCTCATTAAGATTCAGATTCAGCAAATGTTTTTTCCTCTCCCCCGGACACTCAACGCAATGGATACCATTGCTTCCTAAGGAGGGAGGATTGATCCAGGTGGATATCGGTGGCCACCCACCTTTTCCAACTAGCTCAAAACTATTTTCTGGCAATTTTGGCAATTTACTATTTTTAGCAGTTTTAACTTCCGGGGCCATTTTGAGGGCCTAAATGGAGGTTTTTCGGGATCAAGATTCTCAATAATGGTTGAAGGCATCATTGAGCCCCCAATATGAATCTCCTTGATGATACCTTTCTAGCAGGCTATCATACGCCTAAAATGGAGATCATATGCAAAAGTTACAACCCTCAGAAGTTAATGTACTAACTTACCCAAACAGGGCCCACATGACTTTTGGCACTTCATCTCCTAGGGTTAGGTTTTTGGATGTCTAGGGTTTTTTGCATTCTTGTTTATTGTAAAAATGTCTTCAGAGCCTCATTGTAATCATCTTCTTGCGAATGCGAGTAGTCGTCACATCTCTTCTCAGAGATAAGTTGCCACCATTCTAGCGAGTCTTTCACTCTATATTTTTACAGTGTCTGTACATTTCTTTAATTAATAGAAACCATGCATTACTATATATTTGTGTTTATGGTTTCATCTCTGATACATTTATGTTATATTATTGGATATCTATGATATCTCTATGCATTTGTTTATTATATCTCCTCTCTCATTTCGTGTCGAAAATAATCCGGATCACTCAGTCCAGGCTGAACTTGATCTTCAAGCCCTTTAATGAGATCTACAATTCAATAGACAACAAATACAATGCATTCTTCCTATTCTGACAAGATTAGTTTAAACTAGATTTATCAAGAAGAGACAAGCCTATGCAATCATTCAAAAACTTGAAGGAAACAGGCCAATCATATATTAATGAGAACATAACAAGGTACTTGCAATCTGTAGATGTAGATGCAACAACCTCACCAAGTCCTCCTTGTCCAACCCCTTGCTCGAAATATCCACGATCAAAATAACAATAATTTTAGTTGATATTCTCCTCCTTTTCACCATGAGAATACCTCCTTTTATAGGCTTTGAGAGGCTCAACCACCTTAGTTATCTTTGGAATAAGTTGAGGATATGACTCCATGAGTTGTGGTATCTCCCTTATGTTGACACGAAGTTTAATTTTTTTTTACCTTTTAACTTGAAACTTCACCTTTTTCTAGTCATGGAGCAGCCCTTAGTCTTAAAAAAAAGAGTCAAAAATCTTTCGATTTTTTGGGTTTCGAGATTCGGCCTTTCACAAAGCATGATTTCGTAACTAACAACTCTAGAGTCTCGGTGCCAAAATCCCAAAAAGGCTTTATATTAAAGTAATAAAACATAAAAAGAAAAAATAAAAAATGGGTGTTATAAGTCCTGATGCGCGTTGCACAAAGTACCCTTTAGTTGTGATTAATTAAACCCTTAAACACAATCAACAATTCATTAATCTTTCGCAATTCGGGTTTCCTTGTATCAAAGCGTCATCCCTTGAACTCTTGAACCCTGATTTTTCGAAAAGAAGAAATTAATTACTAATCTTGATTGATTAAAGCATTAATACAAGTAATTAGCGTCTAAACTAATCCCGTCACGATTTCGCGATTCAGGGTTTGCGTATGACATTTTTTTTTTGAGACTGGATCCCCGAAACTCTGAAATGTGAAATCGTGATTCTTTAACAAAGTCTAAAACTAAACTAAGTTAATTTAAAACGGGATTAATGATACTAAACTACTTTTCGCATTTCACATTTTGGGATTTGTTGAAAGCAATCCTTTCGAAACTCCAGTTTGAAATTGTCGATATAGGGTAATATCTGTAACGGACAAATATATATATTTTAACTTAAATGCGTATCTCTAGGCATATATTCCTCATTAAAACATTAAATTTTTATCGCCTGCCTCAGTATTTCCGTCATAAGAAGAGTTAAAGGTTAATAGATGTTTGGTTTTTTTGAATTTCATTCTTATTGTTTGGACTCGGAAGTGAATTTCATTCAGCAAACTAACGCATTTTTCTCTGTGACAGGAATTCGTTCTAAAAACGAACATTATGGCACCTAGAAAGGCACCTAAGAAAAGTGAATAAGCAACTGAAATCTCAAGCCCAGAAGGAGATGTCGTGTCTGATACTACACCGCATGCCATTGATTCCATCAAATCATGGAGGCAAATTTTTGAAACCTTGGACTACGAAATCAAGAATTTCCCCAATGATTCTGAAAGCAAACTCCAGGACATAGCAGAGTCTGAACTTCACAAAGTATCCACACGCCCATGACTCATGACATACAATGATATGATCATTTGGGCTTTAGAGAGGACAGACGTGCAAACGAGAAGCATTTTGGACAACCAAGGGGTCATCATCGGCTCTTTCAGACCGAAGCATATACAAGTAATGTACAAACTATCTCCCAATTCTAAGTGCATTTATAATAAAGAGTTTGTAAGCAAATTTCAAAGGAAAGAATGCACAGAATCATATCAAACATACCCCAGCATAATCAAAGACTGGTGGAGACACCCAACAAAGTTCAGGGCTGATACCCATAACGTTTACACTACATCCTCATTGAACAAGTACATGGTCTATGTGGCTATGATGCTATGTATACTTTTCGGGAAGAAAAGTCCTACCCATTTCCCTGCAGAATGGGTGCCCCTTTTACATGAAGCAACCGAAGGCTATAGCTTCAATTGGAACAAAACTCTATCAGATAAAATAGCTAAGGAGGTTATGGAGTATCAAACCATGAGATCCAGTGGCAGACCAATAGCCTTTTACATGTCGACATACATCATGGACTCTATATGTTTCACAAATCCTTTCCCTTTGATGAATTGGAGTTGGAACCCAACCTGCACTGAACCTATTCATGAATATCATTCAAATTTGTGGGAAGAAAATGATAAGGATTCTTTTTACGAAATTTTTCATTTCATGGTGATACCAGTGCATCAAATTATGTATGGTTGTGCACCCCCCCCTATATTTTAGAGTTGGTCATTGGAAACCTCAAGGCGATTGCCAATTGGTTTATTGAGGAGAATTTCTTCTGTATCAGGGTTTTTGGATGTTCTATCCCTCCTCATGCACTTCCAAAATTCCTCCCTGACAGATTGGTGTGCAGGGAGGTATCTCATCAGATAATAACAGGAAGTATTGGGATAGAACTAAAGACAACTCAAAATAAGTTTTGGCCAGTCTTTCCCATACAGATTGGAAGGTTTTCACTACTCAACCTGGGTCATTCCAAAGCCGAAGCTACAACTCTAGAGGAGGTCAAGTTGGTGAATCTTGAACATAGGAAACACGACTCTTATCAAACAGTGGGAAGCCACATGGCTCATTGTGGCATGAAAGCATTTGAACATGAGGAATTCCCTCGCGATGACATTTTCAAAGGGTTCAAAACCTATGAGGAGGTGTTAGACAAGGTACAGATATTACCATCTGACTTGCAAACCAATTTTCTAACCTTCCAAAAACACAAACAAAGTGGTTTTCCCAAGGCATTGCAGGGCAAAGCAACAACACCTCCTCCATAACAAGAAAAAATTCCCCCAGGTTTCGGACAGAAAGAGAAGGATAAAGAAGACACTAAGGAAAGTCCACAGGGGGCCAAAGGATCTTCACAAAACAAAGAAGTCCCACAGACAGAGAATCCAGGAGAAAAAATAGAAAGAAGGTCTGGGACACCTTCCGAGTCTAGTCAATATACTCCCCCTTCATCATTTACTATTCATGTTGATACCCCCAATACACCAGGGGAAATAAAATCCATAGAGTTGGGTAATCCCATCACCTACTTGACCCCTTTACAGTCTACTTTTGGGTTCCCTCAGGTAGGAGTCATATATCCTAGTGACCTTGACCCTATCTCCAGAGAATAAATACCTCCCTCTGATTACTTTTTCAGTAAAAAGAGGAAGGTGGTATTAAAGCAGGAGATGTATATGAGAGAAGGTGGTATGGTAAAGAAACACAGGGTGTTGGTGGCGGGCTCCATTGGAGCCCTGGCAACGGAAAATATATTCACCGTTGACAATATGAGAACAAGGTTGAAACAAAGTAACCACAGGATAGTCCAGTTGCAAAACCAACTAAAATATACAGAGAAAAATATCAAAGCTGAAATAAATAAAGGTCTAGAGTAGGCCAGATATGTTGACAAGCAAGAAATTTAATCACTTAAGTCAAGTCTAGACGAGATGAACAAGAAGATGCAGACTAGCCAAATATAGGTTATTCAACAATAAGAATTAGTAAGACAACTACATGATAAATTGAATTCAATAAAAGGCCAGGTTATAGATTTGAAAGTTTTTCAGGACCAGTCACTGGAAATACATGCAAAGATAGAATCTGAGCAATAGAGAGTAATCTCCCAAGTAGAGATTATTCAGAATTATTTTCAGGAAGTAAGCAATGCTCTTGATAATATTATTTTTAAAGAAAAAGAAGCTAAAGCAGCAAGGGCCACTTTTCAAAAGGCATATTTATGTTCAGAAAATGAAGAAGTATCGAAAATTCCAAATCTTTCTGTCACAGAACAGATCAGAGGCGATATCATGCTCAAGGTGTGGGAAACCAACATAGCAGAAAATAAGAAAATAGCCAAAGAAATCAAATATGATTGTGATTAAATCTTTGATTTGTTGTACAAGGAATCATTAGGTATTGGAAGAGATAGTTGCACTGGGAAATTAAGACAGATAAACATTGTAAGACACCAGTTGAATTTCAAAGAGGGTTTGAACGAAATTTAGATGGAAATTTCACAGTTAAAGGAAATGGATGTTACCCCAATAGACAGGGGTCTAGTGAAGCCAAACTTAACATTTCAATCAATTAAGTTTTTTGGTAAGGGGATCGAAGACCGGCTTCCAAAAATTCAGAGAAAATTTTATCTATTCGAAGCAAAGGATTTTCCAGAGCCTCCCATAAATTTTGTATACTTTCTTGAAAAATGTATTGAATGTATTGGGTTGAAAGAAGGAGATACTTCAATAAAACAATGAAGTATCATTTTGAAAACTTATATTATCGAGATGATAGGAAAGTAAATGATAATCATGTAAATGGTTGAGGTTTGCATTTTTGTAACTGTTTGCCCCTAGGAGTTAGGAGATCACCAACCAACAATCATGAGTGATCTGGTATAAGTATAATTTCAAGAGATTGAAAAGGAGATTTTTTTGGGCACATTGTAAAGAAGAATTCAAAGATATTTTTGAATTAATACAAATACAGATTGAAGATTCCAGATCTAGTCAAGTTTGAGTTATGTGCTTCTCTGTTGTTTCATATTTCATATATATCTTCGATGAATGCTTGACTACAATTTAGTACAAACTATATTGTGGTAATTAATTATTCTTGCAATTTAATCGTTTACAGCCTTTCCTCTATATCGGCTATCAGCAGATACAAGACCTGTAAATGTTTTAGATTTCAATATCATATGCTTCATTAAGATTTTTTCCTAACTATTTTCTTCTTCTGTCACAAAGTGAGATTCCTCTTTAATTAATGCTCACCTTGTTAGACAACTTTATGTTTTCTTTTATTTTCATGCATATTCCCTTTTCAAAATTTAACTCAGATACCAGAAACAGACTTTAGTTTCGTCATACTATTAATTCGAGGTTTTAGAGTTCTTCTTACATGTTTTGAAGCAGAAATAATGAACCCTTAAAAGAAAGCACAAGACTTTATCCTTTCATTCTTTATCCCTCATGACTGTTACAGTTAAAAGACATCCTAATATTGAACCTGGACTATCAAATCAAATGAGCATTGCTTTAAATTTATTTAACACCATCCTACAGACATAAAATAATTGGGTTGAGTTAGAACGTTCATGGGCAGTAATTGAAAGAGAAATTAGTATCCAGGAAAATTGGGAAGCTAGACAGAGACAGTTAAGGAACCAACAATAGCCCTTTTCATATAACTGACCCTTTTTTTTTATCCTTAGCTTTCTCTATATTTTCGGATGCCTTGACGGTGTACTTTAGAGCCTTAAAGTAAAAACTCAGGAATAACATATTTTTGGCGTCATTGTAGGGGAACGAAGAAACAAAGCTTTTCCCTGGGAAGAACGACATTGACACTTTCTATCTTTGATAGTGAACAAAGATTGAAAACCTTATAAGGCCACCTTTATCTTTCACTTGGTGATTCCACGATAAATAAACTGGCTTTTAACCGAAAGAATACCAGGAAAAACCCAAACGACAAACAGACTTCACATAATCCCGATCCAGAAAAAAATTTAAATCAAGAATATATCTTAAACAAACTGTATCATCGACAAATAGGTTTTATCAACCTAAAATTACAGAGTCGGACACTCGGGGTCTTTTTGAAGGATCGAATACCCCACCTTTTTGTGGGGGGTTGCCTACCAATAAGATAGCAACCCTTGAGCCTGGTTTGGTCTCGCCTGATTTTAAAACTAAAATTTTCCTAACCGTTTCTTTCACCAATAGAGGTAAAAGATATGACTCACTTCCCGCTTCAATAAACACTTCTTCAATTCACAAAGTTCATTTTCCTATCTCTTAGAACTCCTACGATCATCCTATTTTTCTCGACATGACTCCTATTGGTTATCCTTTATGTTCACCCTGTGAGTCTGAAGAAACTAGTCCTTTTCCCCCAGTTCCCCTTCCTCAAGTTTCCTATCCCTTGATAACCAATTTCCTGAAACCCTTCCTCTTAATATCCAAACAACAACCTCTAAATAATCAATGGTTGCGACCGGAGGAGGTGCTACTATAGGTGGGGTTGGAGGAGGAGGAGCAGGCAGCCAAGTACCCCCCCCCTTCGAATCTTTGCAAAGGTCGCTTCTAGATATGCTCCTTTGGTCCTCCCAATCCCCCTCCATGAATTACCTGAAAACTACATGAAGAATCTTCCGAAATTCACAGGAGAGGGTGATTTGACTGCATCAGAACACATCAATTTCTTTGACCAATTCGTCGAAATCCTTGGACTCGAACATGAAGATGTCTAATCCAAACTCCTGGTTCATACTTTTGAAGGTCAGGTAAGAACCTGGTTCAGTGGTCTAGCAGCAAGATCTATACCATCATATGAGGAACTCGAAAATGCTTTTATTAGACAATGGGGGGAAAGGAAATACCATCTCTATTATCTAACTAAATTTGGGGCTCTAAGAAAGAAACACTCTGAATCAGTCCTCGAGTTCACCCAAAGGTTCAATAAATTGTATAATAAGATTCCATCCTAGGTCAAACCCTCCCAACCTGTAGTGAAAGTAACCTTCGTTGGAGATTTCAACCCTGATTTTGCCCTGTTATTGAGGGAGAGGAGATCGGTAGACTTCACCAAGATGAAAGATGACGCCTTAGAAATTGAGTCAAACATGATGGCATCAGGAAATTTGAAAACTAAATTTGAAATTGGAAACAAAGAAACTAGAAGATATAGAGATCAAGGGGGACCATCTGGATCTGGAATATCTTCAGAAGAAAAAATGGATGACATGGCGAGAATAATCAAAGAGTTGTCAAATAAGATCTCAAGAATGGAACTAGATCAAGCGAAGAATGAGCATTTTCCCATAAAGGATTTCAGAAAGAATCCTAACCCTCAAAATCCACCAAGACAAATTAAGAATGAGGATCAAAAAATCCAAACCCCCTTTAAAGGCAACAAATTTATAGGAGGAGAAGATGTGGACGATTTTGAGGAATTAAAAGAAGACATTAATAATCTTGGTGACGACTGCCTACAACCTTTTTTAACAAGGAAAGATTATGAAAAATCTGCAACTACAAAAGATAGATCCCAAAATAACAAAAACAGTGGTATTATTGAAGATTCAACCTATCAAGAAATTGCAGACGATATAATGGCTGAACTCCACCAAAAGTACAATCTAAGGCCTAGAAACAAGAGCCTCACAACTCCCCCAGTGAAAAATACTTTGCCGAGGGGTGAAACATAGGAGTCATTTTCAAAAAGATTTAAAAAATAGACTATAAGAACTAAGACTGCTGACACATAGCCTATCAAGACAAAGTCAGTGGAAACATCAGCCGTAAACGTGCAGAAAATGGAGGTCCCTATAATTGAAACTAAAACCTCACAATAAGGGAAAGCTGAAAAGAAGGGGTTAGAAACCCAAACCATAGAGGTCGAAAAAACAATAGGAAGTTTTAATCTAGAAAATGAAATAAATAAAATCAAAATCCCTATACCTCTTGTCAAACTGGCAAAAAATCCAATTTACAGGAAACAATTGCCAAATTAATCAGTTTTTCAGAAAATGAAAGTCAGGTCAATGTTATAAATTTAGAATATGACAAGCCTAACATAATTTTCGTCCCACATTTCAAAGGTGCCAAAGACACCTTCGCCCCTTTCTATATCACTCTGACTGTGCACGATCACTTAATCCATAATTGCATGTTAGATTCTGGAGCCTCTCACAATGTAATGCCAAAATCCATTATGGAGAGACTTGGTCTTGAAATCACCAGACCTTATGGAGATTTATATTCATTCGATTCAAGAAAAGTTAAGTGTGTAGGCATGATAAAATATTTAGTCGTTAATCTTGCACAGATATCCGCGAAAGGATTTCTAATGGATGTGGTCTTCGCTGATATACCCCCGAAGTATAGTATGCTCTTATCCAGGTCTTGGGGCGCTAAACTTGGAGGATCCCTCCAACTCGACATGGCGTATGCCACGATCCCAGTCTTTGGAGGACAGTTCACGCGTTTGTACAGAGAAACCAGGTTAGCATTCACAGTAAGTGGCCCACATAACCAAAACAACTACCATGTTTATATTGTTGATCAAGATTTAGCCAATTGTATTTTATCTATCAATGACGATATTGATATATGTATAGAGGAAAGTTGTACATAAAATAATAAAGAAAAAGAGAAAGTAAAACAAGATGTATATAGCACTGGTGTTTGGAAGATGTTTTTTGATGGTGCCTCATCTTATTTTGGGGTCGGAGCTGGGGTGCTTTTTGTGGCACCTGATGGCAAATTCGTCATCCCTTTCTCTTATAGATTACAGTGGAACACTAACCACACTAACAATGTATGCGAGTATGAAGCCCTAGTGTTAGGATTGGAAGATGCTAGGAGAATGAAAATTAAAAGCTTGGAAGTCTTTGGTGATGCAGAGCTAATCGTGAAACAGGTAAATTGTAAATACCAGGCCAAACATCCTAGGTTAAGATATTATCAGAACTATGTTTGGGCTTTGATCGAAAAAACTTTATCCTTTGTTAATGTTCATTATATTCCAAGAGCAGAAAATCAACAGGCGGATGTGTTAGCCAAAGAAGCTTCAACGTTCACACCTCCCATTGCTTTCAAATTAAAATACCATATACTAATGAGACATAGGCCTTCCATACCAAATAACATACAACATTGGCAGGTTTTTTAGGATGATGAACAACTCTAGAAATTTTTAGAGACAATAGATGACTTTGCCGAAACACATGTTGACCAAGAAAACCGTAATGACCCTATTTGGATCATGCAGGAGGGCAAAGAGCCCCAAGAGTTTCAAGATAAAATTGGCAACCACCAGATTCTTGTTTTAAAAAATAATCAGATACCCAAGGGTTTGATCCCCTTAGAAAGGTTATTTAATCGTGATGACATCCCTTTGAAGTCTACCTTACAACCTCAGCCAGAGGAGGTTGAGGATTGCAATATTGGTACCAAAGAAAAACCTAGGTTGGTGAAATTGTCCAAATATCTATCTCCCGAAATAAAAAGTAAGTATGTTGAGTTGCTTAGACAATATAAAGACGTTTTCACTTGGTCTTATGACGAATTGAGAAATTATGACACTACTATAATGGAACATAAAATTCCTTTGAAACCAAGTGTCAAACCTTTCAAGAAAAAACTCAGACAAATTAACCCTATCCTACTACCAGTAATAGAAAAAGAAGTCAAAAAACTCATGGACGCTAAAATCATTGTCCCGCTAAGATATTCTGAGTGGGTAGCCATTTTAGTCCCAGTGAGAAATAAAAACGGCGAGATTAGGTTGTGTGTAGATTTTAGAAACCTGAATCGATCATCACTTAAGGACAATTATCCATTACCTAAGATGGACCATGTTTTAGAAAACTAGTTGGAGCTAACAGAATGTCTATGATTGATGGTTTTTCAGGTTACAATCAAATTGTAGTACATCAAGATGAAAAAGAAAAAACTACATTCACTACCCCCTGGGTACCTTTATGTACGAAAAAATGCCTTTTGGTTTAATGAATGCAGGGGAAACTTTCCAATGAGCCATGGATATCGCTTTCGTGGGCGAAATACATAATTTCATCGTTATCTATCTTGATGACCTAACTTTTTTCTCTAACTATGATGCATAACATCTAACACACCTCAAACAAACTTTCGAGAAATGTCGCAAATTTGGTTTGTCACTTAATCCCAAGAAATCACATTTCGCATTGCAAGAAGGTAAACTCTTGGGTCATATCGTGTCTAAAGATGGAATCAAAATCGATCCCAAAAGGTTTGAGGCGATAGATACCATAAATATTCCTAGAAATGTAAACGAAATTCAGTGTTTTTTAGGAAAAATAAACTTCTTGAGAAGATTCATCCCTAACTTTACCGAAATTGTAAAATTGATTACAGATATGCTTAAAAAGAACAGTGAGGTGAATTTGACAAACGAATCCAAAGCGTCGTTTCAACGTATCAAGAAAGTAATAAGTGAAGCACCAGTCCTGGCAAGCTCGGATTACACAAAAGATTTTTTTATTTTCTCTTTTGCCTCTGAACATACAATCACAGTTGTATTGTTACAGAAAAATGATGAAGGTTTTGAGCGGCCTATTGCATTTGTTTTAGCAGAAGTCTCAGAGACACTGAGCTGAAATATGACATATTGGAAAAACAAGCTTATAAAATGGTAAAATATCTAAAGGCTTTCAGAACCTGTGTATTGCACTCAAAGATCATTGCTTATGTGACTTCAAGTTATGTTAAAGATATATTGGTGCAGCCAGATAGTGACAGAAGAAGAGGCGGGTGGCTGGCTAAAATTCAGGAGTTTGACCTGGAATTCAAACCAACTAAAATTATCAAAGGTCGGGATTTGGCCAAATTGATAGATGAATCAAATCTAAAATCACTTGGGATAAATCAGCTGCAAGAAAATGAGGTATTTCTATAAATAGATGAGCTTGACGTCATCGCACCCACAAATGAGATTCAAGACAAGTTCTCTACTTCAGTCTAGTATCACGATATTGTTTATTACCTACTGACCCTTAAATGTCCCAGTGAGTTAACCCCCTCTAAAACTAGGACATTGAAGTTACACGTTGTAAAATATTGTATCATAGATGGTAAATTGTATTGGAAAGACCCCCTGGGTTTCCTGTTGAGTTGCTTAGTCGAGGCCGAAATAGAAAGGGTTATAGACGAATTCCATGTGGGAGTGTGCGGAGGACTCCATGCTTGGTGGGAAATGGCTTATAAAATCTTAAGATCCAGGTATTATTGGCCTAAATTGTTCACAGATGTAAACACTAAAGTCCGAATTTGTACTCCTTGTCAGTTGTTTACAGGAAAACAGAAAGTCCCAGCTTTACCTTTAGTCCCAGTCAAAAATGAAGCTCCATTTCAGCAATGGGGTCTTGATTTCATTGGAGAAATTCATCTGCTCTCTAGCACACAACACAAATGGATTCTAACTACTACAGACTATTTCACTAAATGGGTGGAAGCTATTCCCACGAGAAATGCAACTGACTCGGTAGTAATCGGTTTTCTAGAAGAAAATATTTTATCCAGGTTTGGCTTTCCCCGAAATATAGTCACTGATAATTCCCAAGCATTTAAGTCAGTGGCCATGGTAAAATTATGCCAAAAATACAACATCATATTAGGACACTACAGAACTTACTATCCGCGGGGTAATGGTCTAGCTAAATCATCTAATAAAAGTTTGATTACTATGATAAAAAAGGTTTTGACTGAAAATAAGAAAGCATGGCATATCCATTTAAAATATGCTCTATGGGCTAACATGATAGGTACCAAAAGATCAATTGGGATTTCCCCTTTTCAGATGGTATATGGCACCGACATCATTTTACCAATAAATCTTTCTCTGCCCGTAATGAAACTTTGGCAAGATTCAAATGAAGAACCCAACGACGTTACCAAGAGGATAAACTAGATGGTTGAAGTTCATCAAAATTGAGCCGAAGTAAATGAAAGGTTACAAAGATATCAGGATAACATGAAGGCCTTATTTGATCGAAAAACTAAAGATAGAGATTTCCTCCCTGGCGATCTGGTCCTGAAATGAGAAGTTAGGAAAGAAGACACTG
Organism: Picea engelmannii; assembly: GCA_009831015.1. NCBI lineage: Eukaryota > Viridiplantae > Streptophyta > Pinopsida > Pinales > Pinaceae > Picea > Picea engelmannii. The sequence goes on along the minus strand of ML795003.1, from coordinate 18,269 downwards.
GTAAACATGGAAAGTTTGATCCAATCTGGTCTGGCCCATATAAGATTTCATCTTCTGAAGGAAAAAATGTTTTTTTATTAGAAAATCTCGATGGAGAAATTCTCAACACCCCTGTAAATGGGCAGCACCTTAAACACTTCATGCAGTAATGTGTTTATGAACTCTCATTGTACATACCAGTTTTTTTTCACGCTTACTTTATAGTTTCATTTCCTTTGGTAAGTTTTTCCATTCAAAAAATAAATAAAAATTAATTTTGATTCATGAGATTTCCTGACAATTAGTATGCTAATTTACTGTGCACGAAAGTTGTTGACCAACCAAGAGACTAGAGATGCTAGAAAGGTGACAGACACAGATAAGTGTATTAAATGTCTTCCGATGAAAAAGGTAATAAATTAATAGTCTTTTGGTCGGCATACTAGGAGTTACCAAGGTATGAGATTATGCTCTGAAAATTCAAGCTAAATTACCCCGAGAGATACAAATGAATAAATCATTAGTTCAATTGATGCTAATGTTATCACTGAAAATTTTCAAAATAAGGAAGTAAAAAAGAAACGGGGTCTTAAGGGAAAGTTATAAAAACTAACTAAGAAAATCTTTAAGAGCGTTCATGCATGCAATAGTTTTTCTTAAGCCCTTTACTTTCCCCTTAGTCATGGTAAATCCCGCTTCTCGCCTCACCCTGAATGTTTATCATGAGTTCCTTGAGAAAAGAAAGGTCTCACTTTGATTCTGAAAATTCCCAAACAAACCTTCAAAAACAAGAATAGGTTGAGTTTATAGTTCTTTAACTTTAACTGAACCAGAAGTATGTCTAGGTTAATCCTAACCTTATTAGCCTTCCTAACATGAATAAATTGATTGGTTTTGCTCAAGAAAATTCCTTTAAAATATGTCAAGAAGTTTCCCTCAAGATTTTCCCTAAAGCCAATGATGTTTGAAGGCAAGAGAGAAGATTAGTCCAGAGCTATTTAAGTGAGTTGACAGGCCTCTAATGTTAAAAATTTCAAGCAGATATCTTCCCAAGTATACTACATACTGATTGATTGCTCCCACTTCATATTAAAAGAAAATATATATAGACAAATGGTGAAAGGAAATTCGATATTGATTTCCCTCATCTAGTCCAAAGAGATGAAGGAAATTCATTATATTGATTTCCCTCATCTCAGCATTTAAATGCTAAAAAACAATGAAGTGGTGAAAGGAAATTCAATATGGGAAGTTTGATAACTTCACCGGGGTACTGAACAGGTTTGCTGGCAGTGAAGCAATATCTTTATACCTGATAAGGCTATTATACATGAATTACAAGACACTCTGGTAAATTTTCTTCTTTCAACTGGATTCACATTATAGGTTTATGGGATCCCCTAATTTGATGCATTAAATTCACTTTACCTTGCTGCAAAAGGAATCAGGTGAAACCTAGTAGAATGGTTAATTTGGTTTTGATTATCTTACACAGATCTAAGGTCAGTTTCAGAAAAGGAAATATATTGAGAACATAACTCAAGAACATCAAATGTTTTCTTTTTGAAGAATTTTCAAAATCAAATGTAGAGATCCTAAAATCGTGTTTCGATTGTTCTTCTGGTTTGTTTCACAAATTTGAATTATTGACCCCATTTAACCAATGAAGGCACTTGGTCTACATGTTCTTCTCATCCCACAAGGAAATGAAATCCCTGGATGGAGCCTAATGTTGACACGAAGTTTAATTTTTTTTACCTTTTAACCTGAAACTTCGCCTTTTTCTAGTCATGGAGCCGCCCTTAGTCCTAAAAAAAAGAGTAAAAAATCTTTCGATTTTTCGGGTTTCAGGATTCGGCCTTTCACAAAACATGATTTTGTAACTAACAACTCTAGAGTCCCGGTGCTAAAATCCCGAAAAGGCTTTATATTAAAGTAATAAAAAAAAAAATGGGTGTTATAAGTCCCGATGCGCGTTTCACAAAGTACCATTTAGTCGTGATTAATTAAACCCTTAAACAAAATCAACAATTCATTAATCTTTCGTGATTTGGGTTTCCTTGTATCAAAGTTTTTTCAAAGCGTCAGCCCTTGAACTCTCAATCCCCAATTTTCTGAAAAGAAGAAATTAATTACTAATCTTGATTGATTAAAGCATTAATACAAGTAATTAGTGTCTAAACTAATCTCGTCTCCATTTTGCGATTCAAGGTTTGCGTATGACATTTGTTTTTGGAGACTGGATCCCCGAAACTCCGAAATGTGAAATCACAATTCTTTAACAAAGTCTGAAACTAAATTAAGTTAATTTAAAATGGGATTAATGATACTAAACTACTTTTCACGTTTCGCATTTCGGGATTTGTTGAAAGCAGTCCTTTCGAAACTCCAGTTTGTAATCACCGATATACGGTAATATCTGTAATGTATGAATAGATATATTTTAACTTAAATGTGTATCTCTGGGCATATCTTCATCATTAAAACATTAAAGTTTTACTGCTTGTCTCAGTACGTCATTCGTAAGAAGAGTTAAAGGTTAATAGAGGTTTGGTTTTCTCGAATTTCATTCTGTTAAGAACCAAACATCAATATAGCATAGAAAAACCTCAGGAAAAGTACTCAACGCCTTGAAAAAGAGATAATTTCAGATAATAAGCCTCTTCGAGGGGGCAACCTCATTTTACCCCACTTAAATGTTCAAGTCCAAGATGA
>ML795003.1:0-10768 GCA_009831015.1 Picea engelmannii | reverse complement strand
ATGGCCTAAAGCCGACATAAATAAAATAACATTACTAATCTAAATTACAACTAATGGCCTAAAGCCAACATAAATAAAATAACATTACTAATCTAATATGCCCCAATTAAGTGGTAATGAGCCAATATTAGGGCTTAACACATTCTTATTGTTTGGACTCAGAAGTGAATTTCATTCAGCAAACTTACGCATTTTTCTCTGCGATAGGAATTCATTCTAAACACGAACATTATGGCACCTAGAAAGGCACCTAAGAAAAGTGAAGAAGCAGCTGAAAGCTCAAGCCCAGAAGGAGATGTTGTGTTTGATACTACACTGCATGCCATTGATTCCATCAAATCATGGAGGCAAAATTTTGAAACCTTGGACTACGAAATCAAGAATTTTCCCAGTGATTCTGAAAACAAACTCCGGGACATAGCAGAGTCCGAACTTCACAAAGTAGCCACACACCCACGAATCATGGCATACAACGATATGATCAGTTGGTCTTTAGAGATGATAGACGTGCAGACAAGAAGCATTTCGGACAACCAAGGGGTCATCATCGACTCTTTCAGACCAGAGCATATACAAGTAATTTACAAACTGTCTCCCAATTCGAAGTACATTTATAATAAAGCATTTTTAAGAGAATTTCAAAGGAAAGAATGCACAGAAGAAGATCAAACATACCACGGCATAATCAAATATTGGTGGAGACACCCAACAAAGTTTATAGCTGATACCCATAACGTTTACACTACAACCTCATTGAACGAGTGAATGGTCTATGTGGCTATGATGCTATGTAGAATTTTTGGGAAGAAAAGTCCTACCCATTTCCCTGCAAAATGGGTGCCCCTTTTACATGAAGTAGTCGAAGGCTATAGCTTCAATTGGAACAAAATTCTATCAGATAACCTAGCTAAGGAGGTTATGGAGTATCAAACCGCGAGATCTAGTGGCAGACCAATAGCCTTTTACATGTCGGCATACATCATGGACGCTATATGTTTCACAACTCCTTTCCCTTTGATGAATTGGAGTTGGAACCCAACCTGCAGTGAACCTATTCATGAATATCATTCAAAGTTGTGGGAAGAAAATGCTAAGGATTCTTTTTACAAAATTTTCCATTTCATGGTGATACCGATGCACCAGATGATGTATCATTGTGCACCCCACCCATATTTTAGAGTCGGTCATAGGAAACCTCAAGGCAGTTTCCGATTGGTTTATTGAAGAGAATTTCTCCTATATCAGGGTTTTTAGATTTTCTATCCTTCATCATGCACTTCCAAAATTCCTCCCTGACATACTAGTGTGCAGGGAGGTAGCTCATTATATAATAACATGTGATGTTGGGATAGAACTGAAGACATCTCAAAAGAAGTTTTGGCCAGTATTTCCCGTATAGATTGGAAGGTTTTCGCTACTCAACTTGGGTCATTCCAAATCCGAAGTTTCATCTCTAGAGGAGGTCAAGCTAGTGAATCTCGAACATAGGAAACACGACACTTATCAAATAGTGGGAAGCCACATGGCTCACTGTGGAATGAAAGTGTTTGAACATGAGGAATCCCCTCGCGATGACATTTTCAAAGGGGTCAAAACCTATTAGGAGGTGTTAGACAAGGTACATTTATTACCATCCGACTTGCAAACTAGTTTTCTAACCTTCCAAAAACACAGACGAAGTGGTTTTCCTAAGGCATTGTAGGGTAAAGCAACAACACCTCCTCTAGAACAAGAAAACATTCCCCTAGTTTTCAGACAGAAAGCGCAGGATAAAGCAGACACCGAGGAAAGTCCATAGGGGGCCAAAGGATCTTCATAAAACAAAGAAGTCCCACAGACAAAGAAGCCAGGAGCAGAAACAGAAAGAAGGTCTGGGACACCTCCCGAGTCCAGTCAATCTACTCCCCCTTCATCATATACTATTCATGTTGATACCCCCAAGACATCAGGGGAAATAAAATCCACAGAGTTGGGTAATCCCATCACCTCATTGACCCCTTTAGAGTCTACTTTTGGGTTTCCTCAGGTAGGAGTCATATATGCTAGTGACCTCGACCCTATCTCCAGAGAAGAAATACCTCCCTCTGATTACTTTTTCAGTAAAAAGAGGAAGTTTGTATTAAAGAAGGAGATGTATATGAGAGAAGGTGGTATGGTAAAGAAATAGGGGGTGCTGGTGGATGGGCAAAAATTGGAAGAGGGAGATTTCACTATAGAGGTGGTGGGCTCCATGGGAGCCCTGACAATGACAAATCTATTCACTGTTGACAATATGAGAACAAGGTTGAAACAGAGTAACCACAGGATAGTCCAATTGCAAAACCAACTAAAATATACAGAGAAAAATATCAAAGAAGAAATAAATAAAGGTCTAGAGAAGGCCAGAGTTGTTGACAAGCAAGAAATTCAATCGCTTAAGTCAAGTCTAGATGAGATGAACTAGAAGATGCAGACTAGCCAAATACAGGTTATTCAGCAAGAAGAATTAGTAAGACAACTACAAGCTAAATTGAATTCAACAAAAATCAAGGTTATAGAATTGAAAGTTTTTCAGGACCAGTCATTGGAAATACATGCGAAGATAAAATCTAAGCAACAAAGAGTAATCTCCCAACTAGATATTATTCAGAATTATTTTTAGGAAGTAAGCAATGCTCTTGATAATATTATTTTTAAAGAAAAAGAAGCTAAAGCAGCAAGGGCCACTTTTCAAAAGGCAGTTGTATGTTCAGAAAAAGAAGAAGTATCGAAAATTCCAAAGTTTTTTGTCATAGAGCAGATCAGAGGCAATAACATGCTCAAGGTGTGGGAAACCAACATAGCAGAAAATAAGAAAATATTCAAAGAAATCAAAGACGATTGTGAAGAAATATTTGATTTGTTGGACAAGGAATCATTAGGTATTGGAAGAGACAATTGCACTGGGCAATTAGGACAGATAAACATTGTAAGACACCAGTTGAATTTCAAAGAGAGTTTGAACAAAATTCAGATGGAAATTTCACAGTTAAAGGAAATGGATGTTACCCCAATAGATAGGTGGCTAGTGAAGCCAAACTTAACATTTCAATCAATTAAGTTTGTTGGTAAGGGGATCGAAGACCGGCTTCCAAAAATTCAGAGAAAATTTTATCTATTCGAAGCAAAGGATTTTCCAGAGCCTCCCAGAAATTTTGTATACTTTATTGAAAAATGTATTGAATGTATTGGGTTGAAAGAAGGAGATACTTCAATAAAACAATGAAGTATCATTTTGAAAACTTATATTATCGAGATGATAGGAAAATAAATGATAATCATGCAAACGGTTGAGGTTTTCATTTTTATAATTGTTTTCCCCTAGGAGTTAGGAGATCACCAACCAACAATTCTAAGTGATCTGGTATAAGTATAATTTTAGGAGACTGAAAGGGGGATTTTTCTGGGCACATTTTAAAGAAGAATTCGAAGATATTTTTGAATTAATACAAATACAGATTGAAGATTCCATATCTGGTCAAGTTTGAGTTATGTGCTTCTCTGTTGTTTCATATTTCATATATCTCTTCGATGAATGCTTAACTACAATTTAGTACAACCTCTATTGTGGTAATTAATTATTCTTGCGATTTAATCGTTTACAGCCTTTCCTTTGTATCGGCTATCAACAGATACAAGACCTGTAAATGTTTTAGATTTCAATATCATATGCTTCATTAAGATCTTTTCCTAACTATTTTCTTCTTCTATCACAAAGTGAGATTCCTCTTTAATTGATGTCTCACCTTGTTCGACAGATTTATGTTTTATTTTCATTTCATGCATATTCCATTTTCAAAAATTAACTCAGATACCAGAAATGGCCTTTAGTTTCGTCATACTATTAATTCGAGGTTTTAGAGTTCTTCCTACATGTTTTGAAGCAAAAATAGCGAACCCTTAAAAGAAAGCACACGACTTTATCCTTTCAGTCTTTATCCCTCATGATTGTTCCAGTTACAAGACAGCCTAATATCGAACCTGGACTATCGGATCAAACAAGCATTCCTTTTAATTTATTTAACACCATCCTATAGATAGAAAATAACCGGGTTGAGTTACAACGTTCATGGGCAGTAATTGAAAGAGACATTAGTATCCAGGAAAACTGGGAAGCTAGACAGAGACAGTTAAGGAACCATCAATAGCCCTTTTCATATAACTGACCTTTTTCTTTTATCCTTAGCTTTCTCTATCTTTTTGGATGCCTTGACGGTGTACTTTAGAGCCTTAAAGTACAAACTCAGGAACAACACCTTAGATACAACCTAAATCTTGGATTCGATCCAAACCAACTAGGATCATTTCTAGTTTTCCTTAGAGATAAGGGGGATTTATTCCCGAGATTCTCTCAACCAATCGACACTCCCTCAAATATGGAAACATAACCTTATAGCACTAGTGCTCCCTGCATGTCAGTAGGGGAGCATTGATCTCCAAAAATTCGTTTAAGATGATAATTTCCCAAGGAAAAATATTGTGTGAGATTTCCAAATGATGTGTTTTCCTCTTCTAACATGTCTTAGAGGGTGTATCAAGTGTTCTTATGGTGTCGTCCGCAATGCGACACATGCAGGATGAAAACACGACATTTGAAACAAAAGTGTGACACTTACGATAATGATAATGGGACATTATCGAAGTGAGGAATTTTGATGTGTAACACTGACACTCTGTAAGTTGTCTCTTCATGCATACAAGCATGGTAGTACTCCAGTAAAAAATGGTGGTCTCCAAGCATTGAATAGCACATTGTATTTGTGCTCGGGAGGCTCGATGAAGGGTTGTGGATCCAGTAATCCGCCTGATCAAAAGTAAGATCACATGCAAAGAGAGGTTGGTGATCTTGTGGATTGGCACCTAAGAACCTATCTTCTCAGTGTTGGCCTCACAATACATCTGAATGTATTCCTCCATGTTGAAAGGCCCTGGAGGAAAGGTCCTCAAGTTGACTGGTTCCTATCTTCTCGAGAGGCGAATCAAGAAGTAGATATCCTCTATGGTTGGGGTTAGTGATTGACCCTCTAGCATGAAAGCCTCAACATCAGGATGCCAATACTCCACAAGATCATTGAGCAGCCTTGGTTGTGACCTCATAAAAGAACACTAGAAGAACTTCCATAACCCGCACTGTTTCAGTGTAGTGATGGCTACAGGGTCCTCCTTGACCAGGATGTCAAGCTCCTCATGCTCTCTCTCTCTCCAGTGAACATACATCTTGTTACATGGAAAAATAGAGAGGATTCAGTACTTTCCTTTTATTTTTTCAAAGTACTAGAGGGTGTATGTGAGATTCTTTTTACACAGTCGCATGTGTAAGCAGGCTGTGTAGTCTTCTGCTCGAGTACATACACGGACTAGCCTTGGAAAACCCGCGAACACGCAGGGCCTCTCTTTTTACAAGAGCGTGCCCCCTCCAAACACAAAATTAAAATTGAAAGGAAGTATTGAATTGCAAGTATAGGTGTTTTGTACTTACTTGGTCCAAACAGAAGGTCGTTTCATCCACTAAATCCCCTAGAATCCACTCTTTTAGCAAAGGGGTTTTCTCACATTTTGGTTGATTTTCAAATTGAAATGGTAAAAATGAGTTGTCCACTTCTATTTATAGACTTTTTTGGCCCCTTTTTACCCTCTTTGTCATTTTTCCTGGCTTGGTGATCACTTGATTTCACTTCTAAGTTTTCTATTGGTCATTCCGATACTCTTTTCCTTTTGGTTTGGTGATTTTTGGGATGGGTCACATTTTTTGGTATCCTTTGGTAAAAGTCATTTTTTCCAACTTTTTGCATATAAGTTAGGATTTTATTCCCACTTTCTACATATCATTGTATTTTTCTCTTTTCCATAGGATCGACCCCACCAAAGTGTGACATGAAACCTTCATTGTTGCTTTATAAGTGTTGTAATTAGGTGGTAGAGCCTACCTTTACATGGATGCCCTAGGTTGATCCTTTGTTTCATTTTTGGTGTCCATGTTGTAAGTTATGACTATAGGATTAGGATTCCTTGTTAATCCTATCATGATTACGTAATGAAGCCTTATTCTTTTGTTCATCGTCATCCTAGGCCTTACCCTCGGGACTCTCTAATGAGCATGATTTGTTGTCTTTCAAGATCGCTTTGAAATTTGAAAGCAACATCTAACAAGACTGTACTTATTATTTTCGATCTCGTCTGGATTAACTGAGAAAAGTATCCCCCTAGAGTCTTCTTTAAGCCCTTTTCAGACTCTCTAAATGAAAATATTGTTGAGCGATCTTGTTTCCCTTCACTCTCGCCAAACTCAAATTTGAAGGTACATCTATCTGACGGTAGTTTACCCCTTTTTTGGTCCATATGGCTAATTTTACGAATAAAGGTATGGTCTAGGAACTTTGTTTCGCTAGAAGAGTATTCTCAGGTGTAATTTTAACCTTTTTTCGGGCCTGAGGGACTAAATCTTCGAAAAAGGAACATTCTCCTTGGTTTTGGTTTATCACCTTTTTCAGGCCTTGGAGATTACTTACGAAAAAGAAACCCCCCCAGAGTCCATAGTTAATCTCTTTTCAGACTCCCTAAATTGAAAAGATAGTTGAGTGACCTTGTTCCTTCACACTCGTTAAATTGGTCTAGAAGAACATCTACTTGAATGAGTTTAACCCTTTTTCCAGCCTGTAGATTATAGCGGAAAAAGGTACGCCTCAAGAGATTCGTCTCGTCGGGAGAGTTCTCCTTGGTTACTTTTATACCTTTTCGGGCTAAGGAGACTAAACTCAGAAAAAGGTTGTGAGTCCATAGTTAAGGTCTTTTCAGACTCCTTAAAATTGAAAAGATTGTCAAGTGATCTTGTCTTTGTCACACTCGTTAAAATGGTTTTGAATAGATGTCTTTTCGATGCAAGTTTAACCCTTTTTCGAATCGATTGGACTAACTACAAAAAAGGTACTCCCTAGAGTCTTCTTTTGTGTTTTTTCAAACTCTCTAAACATGGAAAAACTATTGATCTTACCTTCTCTGGGCTCGTAAAAAATTACATAGAAGGGGTCTCACTGTGTCATGCTTAATCGTGTTGTGGGTCTCATCTTTGTGTATTTGGCATAATGTCGGCTCCATGTTTCTCTCAACTGAACCTTTGAAGCATTCCTTATACACAATCCTTGCAACACTTCTTGCATATGCAACCTGAAACCTTGACCCATGGAGGAATTTTCCTCAAGTGTCCTTATCCTGCACATGTCTCCTTTCCTTGAGCATTAGTGTGTTCCATGCGCTTGGAACCAGTTTGTTTTTCACAACACTTGTTCCTCCTTTGTAACGTAGCATTCTTTTATTCTTTTTCAATCTCTTTAAAAATTGAAAAGGCAAAAAAATCAAATATTCCAAAAAGAGGGGACGGGAAATACACATTCTTTTTTCGACAACAAACATACTCGCCCTTGGACAAAGCACATACTTTCATTTGTTCGTCAAGAATTGGGATCTAGTATGACCTTGGGGAATTTTTCTCACTACATAGAGTTGTGTCCTCCTCCATTTGGTTACTCTTCCAAACATATGGAGAGTTTTTGTTGCCTCTTGCATCACAAACTTACGTCAATGTCATGTTGCTTGAGTCTGATCATCTTTTTCTCTTTTTTCCAAGGGAAGTTTTACTGAACCTTAGTCAACCTTTATGCAGTTTGTCTCTTGAATTCCATGAGTCAGCCATCCTGAGAGTGGACTCAATTTCAAATTTGAAATCGACAAAGTTCTCTGCCTGATCATCGAGATCCTCTAGTTTTTTCCCGACAGATTATCAAAGACTTCAGGGTAGTTAGTTATCCACTCCCATTGTACCCCTACCTGATTTTGAAAGATCTTTAAGTTTTTTCTCGAGCTATGAAGACCTCATCTCCAGTCCCAGGCATCACTAGCTTCTTGAAGATACATACTATGCTCGTATATATTCGAATGATTTTGAGATGTAGATCCATTGTGTATTGCTCACAGATACACTTTATATAGTTATATGACATGGATCTGTAGTGTATTTGATTGGAAACCATGATTCATCTCATCCCAAGTATGGGTATGCCCACCTCAGAGACACAATTGTTGCTTTGAAGATGACACCTCCCGAACTCTACTCCCGGGCTCACTCAATTTTGTGCATTGGTGAAGATGTTGTAATGTATTTCAGCCATCATTTTCTCTTCTGACATCACACATTAGGGGGCATATGTTATAGCCCTAAAATTCCATACTCATGCATACATGGCATTGGCCCTCTTACTTGCATAATTTTCCAAATCAATGTTGAGGAGCTCTACTTAAAAAACCAATTTTTAGAGCATGTATGCTCCCTAAACCACTACAACCCACATACATATGCTTGTTTCATGTTATACGGCCTGCGTACATACACTTGTTTCACAATACACAACCCGCGTATACCTCCAAAAGTTGCAAAAATTAAAAAGTTGTATGGAATTCGGTGGAATTCATGGGCTATTGGAGGTTTCCCAACCAATTCACCTACTATAGCCTATCCCCCAATCGAATAACCATTCTTTTTTCATATAAAAGAAGGTGTTGGGGTCTCATTTCACAATTAAGCATAAAAATAGTGAAACTCTGGCCAATTTCATTTCCCTTCCTTGCTCAAGCATTTGCTACCTTTTATGAGTTACTACCACAACACTCCCTCTTCAACCCCTTTTCGTCCATCCAATCCATTCCCTTTCCTTGAGGTGATAAGTAGATTGTGAGAAGAGGCTTATTTAAGGTGCACTTGGAGAATTGTAAAGAGGAGCCTGGACCAGGTTCACGGAACAGTGGCTGACAAGGATTGTAAGTTTCAGTCTTTGTTTGATGAATAAAAGTATCTCTTTTCCCTGTCCCAAATGATGATGTTTTGTGTATTTTCTTTTATTTATACATAAAATTTGATATCTAACCCTAATTCATGAATAAAAATAGCACGCTTGTAGCCCTTGTTTGCCTAGTCTTGGATGCAAGTCATCCTTGGGAGGAGACTTGCAGTCTTTGGAGCTATAGAGCTTGAGGATATCATCACCAGATGTGGGATAAAAGGCATAGTTACCGATATTTTTTTCTATTTCTTTTTGTTCATTTATTTTGGTATGTTTGGGGTAGTGTAGAAACTAGGTTGACTTTTAGACGATCATTTTCTCTGTCTATATCTTAAACCCTGGTATAGTTATAGGGGGATTTTCCCACTATCACTAAGTATTCAATAAAGAAAAACAATTATATTTTAAGACTGGTGTTATAACTACATTTGAAGTGATTAGTATGGAACTAGGAAATGGTCTATATACTAAAGTTACTAAGGATGTTCTTGGCTAGCTTGAGTACACAGTTATGTGCACTTTTGAAGATTTGGAGAAACTTCAAAATAAATATATGTTGCTACTACAATAGTTAGATCAATCTAACCATGAAGAGCATGAACAAAATATTCAACTAGAAGACAAAGAAGAAGAAATCAAAAGATTGAAGATTGAAGTTGCTAATCTAACAGAAGAAATGGAATAATTGAAGACAGATGACAATAAAAGCAAAGAATTACTAGAAGAGACAAAAAAAATGGTTATATGTCTAAAAACTCAACTTGAAGAAGCTAAGAAAAATGAAGAAGCCCAGAAGATCCAATTAACTAAAAGGGAAGAATAATGTCACATGTTGGGATTGGGAATTATTAATGTCAAAAAGATAAATGAAAGTACTAATGAATCAAATTGAAGAAGCTAAGAAAAATGAAGAAGCACAGAAGATCCAATTAACTAAAAAGGAACAATCATGCCACATATTGGAATTGGAAGCCATCAACCTCAAAAGGATTCAACTAGAAAACAAGGAAGAAATCAAAAGATTGAAGAATGAAGTTGTTGATCTAACAAAATATATAGAAGAGTTAATGACATATGGAAAAACTAATAACTGCACAGAATTCTTGGATGATACAGAAGAAATGGTCATCAATCTAAAGACTCTACTTGAAGGATCTAAGGAAAAAGAAGAAGCCTTGAATATTCAATTGACTAAAAAGGAAGAAACGTGTCACATGTTGGAAATGGAACTTATCAGACTCAAAAAGAAGAATGAAAAGACAAAAGAAACTGTCAAATTCTAGAACAACTCAACTATCCTAGATAGGATCTGGAACAGTCAAAGACCAACTGATGACAAAACCGGTCTTGGATACAATAAGAAAGAAGAAGGTGGAAAATGGAGAACCATTCAAAAACATGATAAAATATCATACTCCTCAAAAGAAAAAGGTGCAGTCACAAACCTAAAACAAACCATGAACTTTGTCAAGGAAGGAAGCTATGAAAGTAAAAAGCAAGAAACATATCAAAAGACAGACATCTCATGTCACAACAGAATCAAGTATGGAAACACCTTCAATGGTTACAATTTTTCTTGTAATAACTTTAGTCACAAAGCATTGGAATGCAAGAATCCTAAAAAGAAAAATTAAGGAAGGTCCAATAACTTAATGAGATGTTGGAGATGCAATTATTTTGGCCATACAACAAAGTTTTGTCATACAATGAGATGTTACAACTGTGATAGGTTTGGTCTCAAAACCCAAAACTACAGAAAATCAAGAAGTTAATCCATGAGAAATAATTCATACAAGTCAAGAATAAAATCTAATGAAGGTTGGAAGAAAAGAAGAAATGACAAATCTCAAAGAACAAATCTAGAAAAAAAGATCCTACAAATAAAATATCTCATGAAAAGGTATGTAGAAGAAAAT
>ML795002.1:352967-366955 GCA_009831015.1 Picea engelmannii | reverse complement strand
ACATGAACTGACTCAAGGCACTTACAACAAAGCATATATTTGGCCTTCTATGGATCAAATACATCAAGGATCCAATAAGTTGCCTATACATAGATGGGTCCACCAAGTCTGATTCAGAATCTGACTCATGCAACTTCTTTAAGTTAGATACCATGGCTGTAGACATGGATTTACAATCTAGCATACCAAATCTGTGCAGTATATCAACTGCATATTTTGCTTGAGAAAGAAAAATTTCATCTGACCTTTGCCATACCTCCAAACCAAGGAAGTAATGCATGAGACCAATGTCTTTCATTTCAAATTCAGAAGTGAGCTCCCTCTTACACTGGACTATCAGTTGTTCCTCTCTTGTAAGGAACAAATCATCAACATATAGAACCAAAATAAGGGGATGATTTTCTATTACCTTGAAATATAAGTTGGGATCAATTGCACTCTTGGAGAAGCCCAAGCTCTGAAGATAACTGTCAATTCTTGCATACCAAGCCCTTGGTACCTGTTTCAGCCCATATAGTGTTTTCTTTGATTTGCACACATGTGATTATTTTCTATGAACCACGAAACCCTCTGGTTGTTCTATATATACCTCTTCATCAATTTGACCATTGAGGAATGTTGTTTTAACATCCGTCTGGTGAAGTTTCAACCCAGAACTAAAGCGAAGGAAATGATGGTTCTGATGGAAGTGTACCTTGCAACATGTGCGAATGTTCCATCATAGTCAATGCCTTCCTTTTAAGAAAAACCACGAGCCACAAATCTCGCTTTGTATTTCTCAATACTTCCATCTGCTGCATGCTTGATTTTGAACAACCATTTAGAAGTAACCACAAATTTTCCTTCCGGTCTTGGAACCACTTCCCATACATCATTCTTCATGATGGATTGATATTCTTCCACCATGGCATCTTTCCATACTTGTTGCTTAGCAAAATCCTCATAGATGGTGGGCTTTGCATCGCTAATCTAAGCCATAAGAGCCACATAACCTGAATATCTTTGAGGTCTATTACTCTCTCTGAATGTACCTAAAGGAGCTGCATGTTTTTCTGCCTCTTGCAAAATTTCTCTACACCAGGCAGGCTTCCTCTTAGCAGGAGGTACCTCCAGAGGTCTCTCCATCTGTTCTACTGGATCCACACTATCAACTTGTTCCAATGGCTCTTCATGTTCCCCCATCTTTGTATCTTGTTGCAACTCTTTAGATTGCTTAAATGCAGCTTCTTCATGAAAAATTACATCCCTGCTTACCTCGATATCTCTTTGTCCTGGAACATAGATCTTGTAGGCCTTGGATGTTTCACTGTACCCAACAAAAATTCCTTTCTTCCCAGAAGGCTCCATCTTAATCCTTTTCTCTTTCGGCACATGTATGTAAACAGGACATCCGAAAATCCTCAGGTGTCCCACTTCTGGCTTTTCACCAGTGAAGCTTCTTCTGGAGTCTTTTCCCCCAAAATAGCATGAGGACTTCTATTCTGAATATAAATTACAGTGCTTGTGGCTTCTGCCCAAAGTGATGTGGGAATGTCCTGATCACTCATCATAGCTTTTGTTGCCTCACAGATTGTTCTATTCTTTCTCTCAGCAATCATATTCTGTTGAGGGTTGTAGGGCACAGTTAGTTGTCTCTTGATTCCTACTTCTTTACAAAAGTCATCAAACTGATGGGACTCAAATTCCCCACCAGTGTCAGTCCTTAAAGCACGTATATGTTTTCCAGTCTGGTTTTCAATCAATGCTTTGAATTCTAGAAATTTACTGAAAGTTTCATTCTTTGCTCTTAGAAAATAGATCCATGATTTCCTAGAGAAGTCATCTATGAAAATCAAATAATAAAGACATCCATTCAGGGAAGGCGATGACATAGGCCCACATATGTCTGAATGTATTAAATCTAGAATTCCTTTAGACCTTGTATTACTGTTAGGAAAGGACTTCTTTATGTTTTTACCAAGAACACAACCTCTACAGATACCATCATGTTCAAAATGAAAAGTAGGCATTCCTCTTCCCATTTTCTGTAGTTCGGGGAGTGCTTTGTAATGAAGATGTCCAAACCTCCAATGCCACARCTCAGATGGACTAACTGAAGCATGAACCAGTGCTTGGATATGTCCTAGAAGCTTGTAGAGACCTCCCTCTCTAACTCCAATCACAATTGTTGAACTTAGTTCTTCATTCTTAGGCCATAAGAGAGCTTTCTTGTCCATGTAGATCACCCTGTAACTTTTATCTTCCAGGACTACAACAGAGATAAGATTCTTCTTTAAACTAGGAACGTACAGGATTTCCTCAATGTGTAACTCACCTCCAGATTCTAGCTGAAAGGATGTTGAGCCAATTCCTTCGATTGCATAGCTAGCATTATCTCCAAGTTCTACCTGAGCAGAGAACTTCTTCTCCTTGAAGTTCACAAGGACTCCTTTATTTCCTATCATGTGCCTGGAAGCTCCACTATCCACCCACCAAGATTCAGCATTGTTTGAAAGAGAACCGAAGAGTGTTGAAATAAGATAGTATTCCCTCCGGGTCTCTTGATTACTCGAAGCCCATTTAGTCTTCATATTTTGAGACTCATCTTCTGCAGCAATAGAAGCACGATATTTACCCTTGTGTCCTTTTCTGATCTTTGGACAATCTCTGGCAAAGTGCCCCTTTCGCTAACAGTTGTAGCACTTCACCCTTGTCATATCAAACTATTTTCCTTTGAAGCCACCTCTGTTTTTCTCCTTTTGAGAAGTAAATCTTCTCCCTCTCCTTGTCCCTGTTGTTAAAGCAAGGTTCTCTTCTTTTGAAGTACCATTTTAACTCTGAATTCTCCCTTCTTCTTGCAGACAATCATGCCACGGCCTTTCAAAGTCTGGTTGGTTTTCACGAGCATTTATCCCAGCCAAAAATGTCTCCCAAGAAGGTGGAAGACCATCCACAGCAGTCTGGACGAGATCATCATCATCTACAATTATACCAATGACCAACAATTGATCCCTTAACTGAGATATCTTTGTGAAGAAGGAGACAACAGAGTCGTCCTTCTCCATCTTGAGAGTTCAAAGCTTATTCTTTAGAACCCTCTTCTGACTAGGCGCCTTCTTTTCATACAGATTGAATAGAGTGTCAAAACACTCCTTTGCAGTCTTTAATGGTGCTATGACAGGCATGATATTATCTTTTACCCAATCAAATATGATTCACTTTGCCTTTGCCTGATTCTTCTTAAAGGTTGTCCTTCCTGTATTGGTAGAAGGTTCTTCTATTACATTGAACAAAAAGTTGTCCAAGTCATGCTCTTGTAAAATATTTAAAACCCTAGCTTTCCAAACATTAAAGTTTGAAGCCCCTTCAAGCCTGTCCTTGGGCCTCACTGAAATTGATGTCATCTTTGCAAGAAACCCTTAATAAAAACTGTACTGTGCTCTGAATAAATTTCCCAAGAATCTGCACAGGCTCTAGCAGACTGCAAAACTGAGCTCTTTCACGCCCTAGAGCTCTGATACCATGATAATTTTCAAGCTTAAACAGATAACAACAATTCACAGTAGTGTTCTATAACCTTTAACAGATAAATTGAAGCATAAGAAACATTAGAAGAACAACATTCACAGAGTAGACAAGAATTTATCCTGGGAAACCCTCAAGGGGAAGAAAACCCAGCAAACTTCTTGTGATATATTATCAGTGAAACAAGTACAATGACAGTACAAGACTTCTCTAGAAAGAGATAAGCCAGTAACACTTACTGCTGTCTTTGTGTCTTTAAATATCTCTGAGCCTCTATCACAAACCAGTAGCTTTGTTGTTCTCTTGCTGCTATTACAAATCTGTTTTGTTGCTGCTTGTTAACTGCCCCACATATGACCTTAAGGCTGTCTCAGAACTGCCCTTAAGGCTGCCTCAGAACAGAGTAGATGGCTGTTACAGAATAGAGTAGATGTCTGTTACAGAATAGAGTAGATTGTCCTCCTAGCTGCTGCCCAGAACAGTGTTATAAATCTTCAGAAATAAACCTCCTGGCTGCTGCTCCAGAACTGTGTATTTGCCTTCATAAATAAACCTTCTAGTTGCTGCCCACCAGAACAGTGCTAACATACTTAAGAGCTGCTGCCTTCAGGAGTAGTGAACTGATATATATTGAGGGGCGCCTCCCCTTCCCTTATATAGGATATACTTTAGGTTAGGTGATTTAGGTTAGGGCCGCCCCCTAGGTTAGGACCGACCTAGGTTAGGGTAGGGCCGACCTAGGCTAGGTTAGGGCCGACCTATGCTAGGTTAGGTGGCCGACTTACCCAGGTCAGTTAGAGGAGGGCGGTTAGGAGGAGGGCAGCTTGAGGGGGTTGCTTGGAGGAGGGCTGCTTTCCCAAGTCAGAAAAAAATATCCTCTGCAGCTGCATAAATTTTAACAGTTGTAAAGGTGGTGAGCAGCATAAGCCCCAGGACCCAGAGCCAAATCAGATATAAAACTCTCTGGACAACAGACCCAGAAATCCACACAAGATTGCAAAAGCAGACTAACCATTCAAAGCCAGAGGCATTGAGCAAGCAACATCCACAGCAACCAGAAACAGAAAATCTACATGGGGATATCAGACTACTAACCAGCCAGAGGTGCAACAAGTTGCCAAAGCCATCCGGATTGCTTCCGGTGACTCCTGCCAGCCCGGACTGCTTCCATGCCAAACACGAACTGTGGTATAAGAGCATCCCTGCCAATTCTCAACATGATTTCTGCCTGTTGCATCACCTTGGTTCCATGATTCTGCATGGTACTGTTCGGACCCTGGCCGTAGCCCCCTTTCTTGCCATCACTGCAGTTGTACTGGACCACTCTGGATGTTTCCCAGCTAGAGGGAGATGTCCAAAGACCACCTCCCGCAATGACATCTACTCATCATGCACAAGCACCCCATACAGGTGCACTGTCCAGAATCCATTATCTATGTACTTTAAAACAAGTTATTGTTTAAAATTTGTATTAGATATACATTATAAGGTTTCATGTTAATCAGAAATATCTTTCTTCTGAAATTTAAATTTAGTGTAGACTTTTTGTGTTTTCATTTGCCAAGATTTTCTCTATTTTTTTTCCAAGTCCTAGTCCAACTCTTATTCTGTTTAAAATTTGCATACGATATACATTATAAGGTTTCATGTTAATCAGAGATATCTCTTTCTTCTAAAATTGAAATTTAGTGTATTTTCATTTGCCAAGATTTTCCCTAGTTTTTCCCCAAGTCCTAATCAAACTCTTACTCTGCAAGGTTTCATGTTAATCAGAAATACCTCTTTCTACTAAAATGTAGTTTTTATTTTTTCATTTTGCCAAGATTTTCTCTAATTTTTCCCGTTCACTCTGGTAACCTTAACTCTGACCATGATCAGAATTCAAGAAAAATCAACCATCAGTATTTGCCACCTATGAGAAAGCTTCCCCGGCCAAACCTGGAAGCACAGTCATTTTTCAGAATGTGAACGCTGACTCAAATTTTTCATTCTAAAAACAAGTAAATGAAAACTAAGCATATTGACAATATAATAATATCTACACACTGACAAAAAACACAAACCAGTTTTATGGTTTTGCAAACTCCATAATTATCTTTTTTAATTCTTTTATTTCAGAGGAAACGGTTTTCCTGGTTCGAAGTTTGTATTTATTTTTGGTTAAAACCGCATCAGAGAAGGGCAGGCAAGGTACACAGGTTTTTAACCTCAGTCTTCTCACAATAAGCACACAGACGGTCTTTTCTCTTTCTGGCCTCATTTTTCCCCTTTTTTCTGACAGTATAAAACCAACAGAAAAACAGCCAAGTCAGTTAACAGTTCCAGCATCAAACGAAACTACAAACTAGGGTTAAAATGGTTGAATTTTTTGCTCAACACTAATGTCATGTGATTTTTTGGAAAATGCAAAGCACTCACTTATGTCATATAATTTTTTGGAAAATGCAAAACATTCAGTTTTTGAAGTAAACATGGTTTTTAAGATAAATTTAAAGAAAAAGGAAATAAGGTTTTATTTTATTATTAATAAAAACGAAATGTATATAGTTTTAAAAAACAAAATACCCGAACTAGATTACGAATTTTACATTTTTTCTAGATAAAACTTTTTGATTATTAATAAAAAACAAGATGTACAGAGTTTTATTTTAAAAAAGGGAGCTGCACACGCCAACGCCGCCAACGCCACCAGCAACAGCACGGTGAACAAAACAAAAAGTGCTGCAAATGCGGTCCTCTAGCCTCTATCCTAACAGCAACAAACATGAACTAAGAAAAAACCGCGCAGGTGGACTGATGTTCGATCCTGGTTGCCTTTTTTCCTTAATGCTTTCTGACATCCGTCCAGCTTTCTTCCGAGTGGAGGCACCAGGACCATCAATGAGCATAAGCTGCCAACTCTCGTCTTCGGGGATCTGTTTTTAAGGAACATGTTGAGGATCGGAGCCATGTCGCCTTTTTTCCCTATATCGAGGGAGGGTCCTGCCATTACCAAAGCTGAAGAAGAAATAATGCCCACTTTCTTTGAAGGGGCAGCAAGAGAATCCGGAGTATCGTAAAGAGCGGCAGCAGGAGCTTCTGTAGCAGTTGGAGAAGCAACCAGGGGACTTGGAGGGCTCCACTCTCTTGGACGCCGCTTCCCAGTTCTGAATTTTAAGATCATTGGTGAAATTCTTATAAATATTAATAGTTTTAAAATAGTATAATCGATTTGTTTCAATGCTTTTTCAGCCCAACAGGGGACTCTATTACAATGTAGTGAATATATTTTACAGCTTATGGAAGTAATCCTTCAGCTACCACGTCGCGATTGGCGGATTTATTCGATAGAAAACGTCGTGATTGGCTGATTTATTCGTTCAAGAATTACCTAATATTTGTACTTTACCCCAACTACAACCACATAAAACGAACCAATAGGGACAGCCCATGCAAGGCAAGCATGTCTCTGTATAATTTGAATCACAATACCCCACTTTTACCAAAACAAACCAGGACCCATTGACATCAATAAAGACTCATTGACATCAATTTTATTTAGGTATCTACCATTGATATCATTTTTTCTGGAGTAATACCGACCGTTCTTTTGTGTCTCTGAAGTCCACTGTACTGAAGTTACAAAAAAGTTGTAACTATGTTTACCATTGCAAGGAAAACTTGAATCCAAAATGCAATGTTCATTCATTTGGCAGCTTAGAGATCCGAGCTAATTTCGTTCTTAATTTGAGAAGCGCATATCCGTAGTTCTCAGATCTGAACTTATTAAAAGAAAATATTCAAGACATTAATTCTAAATTTAAGCAAAACAGAAAACCTACCAGGTGATCCAGAGAGTTGAACTTGACCATATCGTGATGTGGGTGGGGTTCGATCACGAGGTCCTCCGATTGCATCAGGCGAGCAGTGGCCCAGAAGTTAGCCAGGCCGAAAGAGATTGTACGACCGTAGTATACATCGCTGGGATTACCCACTAATCCAACTCTGGCATATGCACGGTGCTCTATGTAATTCAGTTCTTCCAGTGATTCCATCCTCTTCCGGCCACCTGCTCTGTGTGTTTTCCGCCGTTCGAATGGTCTGCTGAAGGTCAATCTCTAATTTTGTCCATGCTGTATTGTCGATGTAATAGTTTTCTAAACATTTTCGGAAGTAGGCCGCTTGTTGGGGCGAATTTGTTTGAGTTTGTCCGGCATGTGAGGTTTCGCGATCAATTGGTTGTTTGTGTACGCGGTCGAGGGTTTTGGGTATGCCTTTTAGGGCAATTGTGGGGTTACGGGGCCAATTGAGGAGCTGTCAGTTGCAGCCCCGTTTTTTTGGGTTGTTGGAATTGAGTGATAAATGAAGTTGTGTTTTTATAGTTGCTAAACTGTGATCAAATTTTTTAATTATGGGGTGAATTTTTAACTAGCACAGTTGTAAAGTGGTTGGTTGCTGGTGAACGTTGAAACGTGGTAATTACATACCTGTACAGTAATTTTTTAATGTGATTAGGAAAATGTTAAAAAGTAAACATGTTAAAGGATGCCTTGATAAATACAAGAAAGTTATAAACAATGAATCTGACCCATTGATTTTGGAGGACGACTAAGAATATGCCAGCGTCTTCAATGCATAGCCATCAGATTAGGGTTTAAGGTTAAATAAGGTTAAAAGATCATTAATTGTGCCCATTATCAATAGGTGTAGACCTTTCGGGTAATTATATGGATTAAATCAAAAAAATTAATTATATTGGGTGAATTTTTAATTATATGGATTAAATAAAAATCTGATAATTTGTATGGAAATTATTTTGGATTAAGATGGAATTTTACTTAGGTTTAAAATTTTTAACAAAATTGTATCATATTATTGTTAGAAAGAGGTTTGTTGCTAACTATATTTGATGATAGTTGCTAAATTATCTTCGAAAACAATTTAGGGAAATTATTTTACCATAAATAAAACTTGGATTAAGGTGGAAATCTACTTATCTTTAATATTAATATTTTCATGGGATTCTTATAATATTTATAATTGGAAAGAGATATGTTGTTAAATTTTCTATCAAATTTTTATTTTTATGAGTTAAATCAAAATTGAAAGATATATTGTCACCAAATTCTCATTATATTTATAAATTAAAAGAGATATGTTGTTAAATTGTCATTATTATTATTTTTTGTGGGTTAAATCAAAATTGAAAGAGATATGTTGCTAAATTGTTATCAATTTTTTATTTTTATAACTTAAATAAAAATCTAGAAAAAAATGAAGAACATTATTTTGGCATAAATAGAACTTAGATTAAGGTGGAACACATTTAAATTTTCCACCATATTCTCGTCATATTTATAGCTGGAAAAAGGTCATTTTACTATAAGATTAACTTACTTAAGATTGTCAAGATGATTGAGGAAACCCTAAAGAGAATTGCAATGTTGTTAGGACAATTAAGGGATCATGAAGCTAGGGAAATTAAGGGATCATGAAGCCAATTGAAGTGGTATCAAAGCAATTGAGGGATTGGTCTCGCAATAGTAGTTGTGTGTCTCACCATGTTTCATGAGAGTATATTGATTCAATAAATGAGGATGAGTAGACACACAAACGTAATGCTTATCTAACTACATCTTTGAAAAATAAATGTAAGATTTGATATTAGTTTAGGGTGTAATGTTTTTGAAAACATGTGTGTGAGTGTAATGAAGACTTATAAGTTACAATGGTGGGTTGTGTAATGTTTTTGAAAACGTATATGTGGGCATAATTGTGGAGATATGTGGCTTGCAATGTGGCTCAAGGGATTAACATAGATGAAGAAACATAATGGTGGAGGTCAACAACTTACAACAAAGGGCTTAGTAATGTTTTTGAAAACATGTGTGGAACTGTCGCTATGGCGGTAAATGGCTTGCAGCAAAGGATTGGGTGATTGAGGTGGCCAAGGGGGTGTGACAATGGCAATAAGAGACTTAGAATGAAGGATCGAGAGATCGAATTACAATAGGGGTAATCAAGGCAGAAGATCAAAGGAGAGGGGGGATCCACAAGGTTGGGTAATGTTTTTGAAAACACACTTGTTGGCATCACTGTGGATGCATATGGCTTGCAATGAGGGTCAACGAATCAATACAGCAAAGGGGTGTAACTATCACATACATGGTCGGGAGATCAAATTATAATGTTGACAATCAAGGTTGTTGATCAAGAGAGAGGGGGGGGGATCTATTTAGTTTAAGTAATATTTTTTAAAGCATCTATGTGGGCATCACTATGGAGATAAATGGCTCTCAATGTGGATCAAAGGATCAAGGAATATGAGGCGGTGTAACAGTTGTGACATGTGACTTACAATGAAGGGCCAAGACATTGAATTACAACAAGGGCAATTGAGGCAATTGATCAAAGGGGAGGGTTGTTACATGTCAAAATTACACACTTCGATGATGTCTCAATATCATTATCGCAAGTGTCGGAAAAATCGTACTGTCATCTCGCCTGTGTCGCATCGTGGATGACAGCATAAGAACACTTGGGATGTCCTCTAAGACTCATTAGAAGATGAAAATATATCTTTTGGCAATGAGTACATGCTTTTACCTTGAGGAATTACCATCCTAGAAGTATTTTTGGAGATCAACGCTCCCCTACCCACTTGCAAGGAGCGTTAGGGCTCCTCCTTGCCCTCTTAGCAAGGAGCGTTGCAACACTTTGTGGCCAACTTTGAGGGAGCATTAAACTGTTGAGCAAATATTGGGACAAATCCCCCTTATCTCTAAGGATAGCTAAGAAGCATCTGAGTCAATTTTGCTTGAATCCAAGTTCAAGGCTAGATCTAAGGGGAATCCCACAACTGATGGAGTCATATCCTCAACTTATCCCAAGAATATCTAAGGTGGTTGAGTCTCTCAAAGCCTATATAAGGAATCATTCTCATGGTGAAAAGGAGAATAATCAGTGAAAAGTATTGTCATTCTGATCGTGGAGCTTTTAAGCAAGGGTTTGGACAAGGAGGACTTGGTGAGGCTACTACATCTACATCTACATTTGTAAGCACCTTGTTTTGTTCTCATTAATATATATGTGTTTGGCATGTTTCCTTCAAGTTTGTGTACATTTGCATGGGCTTATCTCTTTTGATGAATCTAGTTTTAAACTAATCTTGGTAGAATAGGAAGTATGCTTTGTCTTCATTGTTTATTGGATTGCAAAATTCATTGGAGGACTTGAAGATCAAGTTCAACCCGGATCGAGCAAGGACAAACTTAATAAAAAGGTACTCATACTTTCTTCTTCTTCTTCCTTGACTAGTTTAACTACATTTAGAGGAATGTCAGTGTTCAAAGTTAGCACCCTTTTGTCTTGGTCACAGGAGTCTAAGATCCAAGAGGACACTCACCTGTCCACAGGGGAATTTTCCTACAACAAGGGCATTCATGTTACCGGGTTGACACACCTCGTGGCATGGGTCTGAACTCTAACCCTGAATGTACATGTTGATTGTGTTCAACGTTTTGTTTTGACTTCTAATCTATAATAATCCAAATAAAATAAGAAAATATCAATTCAACGACCACAGGACCACTAGGTCGATGAAAGCATGGTAGTGCTATAGCCCCTGTGAGGGTTCAATTCATCATAAAAATGGTTGGCATGCTCCCATAAGGGCATCATTGATAATCAATTGAATTGTCATGGTCATTAGGTCGAGTTAGGTGGTCACACGTAAAATATATGTAAACAATGACCCACCTCTTGATATGTGGTAGATACTCAACACTTAATAGAGTCACATGAATCTTCCCAATACAAATTTTTGTCAACATGGACAAGGCTTAGTGCTTTGTTAGACTATATAACAAGGTTGTAATCTAATCTTGTAGCAAACTTCTCTCCAGTTGCCTAATCCTACGATATAGAAAGTCAAAGTTCCCATCAATCTAAAACTCTAATCAAAATTTTGGGAATCTAAGTTATTTCAAAATTAGATAATAATAATAATTAAGGTCATGACCAAGCCAGACACCAAATTGGTGTATGAGACCCCCATGTTTGTGGGACAAGGTACCCCTTTCGCGCAGGGATTTAACTACTAAAATCTACAAAGGTATACATACCCTAGCCCCCTCTAGATGTGAACATGTGACCTCCAAGGAAGAAACATGTATTCTTAACCATTAGGCCCACTCAAATTGAGGACATTGTTCAACCATCCACAAATATTAAATCATCATAAAACTTTATTCATACCTAAAATTTCCATTAGATTCTTATAAAATTTATAACAATAAAAAAAAATCATTTAGTGCAAAATTAATTTACTCGAAAACGATATCTTATCATAGTGATTTAATTAAACATAACTACATACAATCAATGCTCTATCCCATATCACATTAAAATACTTATGATGGTTTATATCCCTATTGGTACGGCGTAACTAGACAAAAATACTTTATATCACTGGGTTAAACCTTTTGGACATAAAATTGCAATTAAACCATACGACAGAATGAGCTTAAATGATGGTTGTTGCTCTCAAAAAAAAGGTGTTTTGATGTTGATACGAGTCACGTTTTGTCACGGCAAGGACTTGAATCTATCATGACACTCGTGACTCTAACCTAGCATGGCACACCTACTTCTTGATAGGGACTCTCTCTAGGTTTCTACATTGTCTTCTTTCACACATAAATCTTTCCTTTTTGGGTTGGAGTTAGGTAAATTTCTTGAGAGTTGTTACTTAGAATTATATAACTTGGTGTGGTTAATTTAACTTAAATTTGTGGTAAATTTTCATTATTTTCTTTCATTACATATTTTTTAAAATTAAATATATTATACTCATTAAATTTCAATATCAACTTAAATTCCAATCTTAATGTGATTAACATACTCATCTATCCATGTGAGAGTTGTTGCATGAATCGTTGGTATAATGAGGAATGCAAGGCCATGCATAAACATCTCCATTTGTCTTCACCCATGATCCACCCTCCATCCAATCAGCTTAAAGAGACTATCATTGTCTCTTACGATGTGTAGTTGGGGATCATTGTGAGTTTTGCATCGTTATGCTATTGGAATTTGGAGTAATTAGTTTTGCTCATTCTTGAAACTTGGATTGTGGTAGAACACTGTTCAAGTTCTATTGGAATTTTATCAAATTTGTAGTTAGAAAGAGGGTGCTTTTGCTACAAGATTAACTTAATTTTTCATAACTCCCCACAAATCAATAAAAAACATTAACACGTATTAAAATAAAAATAATATGGCTATCAAGTTTTGTCAATGAGATGCGTTAATAGGAAATAAGTATTGTATGAGTTGTGAGATGGAATTAATCAAACATCGAAACTATTTTTACAACAACATTTGAGTTTAAAGTCTGTGAAGAGGGTCGTTTTATTTATATCTATTGATTTATTGAAATGTGTTTGTTAGGATTTGAATTGGATCATCTTCACAACAAGTTTTCCAACTTGTCACTAAACCATAGCTTAATGAACTAGTATTTTCACAAGCCTTAAGGATAAAATGTGGGTGAGCTTGGGTTGGTGGTATTTTGCCTCCTTGAGGATAGGCTTCAACTTATCATATATCATAGCTTGATGAACTAATGTTTTTCCAAGCCTTAAGGATAACATGAGGGTAAACTTGGACCCATGATATGTAAATGTGAGTCGTAACCTCTTGTTGCCATAAGATCAACCCTTACCTCCAAGTGCTCCCATGGCTACCTTAAGGTATTGGGGTATAGACTCGTGGGAATGGAACTTAGTAAATGGTATTTTCTTTAAGGATAGTGTGAAGTTGGGCTTGGGTTCATAATATGCATACATGGATCATCATCTCGTGATACTATAAATTCAATCGTTACCTCTAGGGGCCTCCACAACTACTTTAAGATGCCAAGTAAAGCTCATAAGATATAAACCTTGACAAAAAGTGTGAAATTCTTCACTTCCCACTATTAATCCCAAACCCATGGCTACATTATTAATAATGTCATAACACTAATAAAAATACAAAAGACAAATAAAATAAAGTTGTTACCCTCTCATTATTAATCGATGACATCCTACCAATTAATATTCATGTCCAAACTAACTAACTAACTGTGTTTGTGTGTATGTGTGTGTGGCTCAAGGGATTAGCTCAATTGGCTTTTGTCAATGTTGCTCAACATTTGGTTAGTTCCATGCCACTGGGTGCTCGATTTGAATCCCCTTGGGTGAAGCACACTAGTCTACACTGACGAGTTTACTAGAGATGCCATCCACGAATGTGAGGAAACATCCCTTGGGTTTTCCCACAAGGTTTCCCTTGGAAAAAATCCACACACACACACAGGGATTAGCTCAACTGGTTGTTGCTAATGTTACTGAGCATTTGTCTAGTTTTGTGTCCCTAGGTGTTCGATTGGAATCCCCTTGGGTTTCGTGCCACTAAATGTGAGAAGGCACCTTGGGTTTCCCCACAAAATTTTCCTTGGAAAA
>ML795002.1:340949-352863 GCA_009831015.1 Picea engelmannii | reverse complement strand
AAGCATAAGAAAGAATTAAAAAAATAGTATAAACCTCTCACACTATACTATAGTATAAAGGTGAATCTATGTTAGTTAGTTTCGATTTATTTAAAAATATATATATGATGGTAATTAACTAATGGTTGACTTTTTTTTCTTTTTTATATTAGTGATTGGTGTAGGCACATTTCAACTCTATGATAAACTATGACTTAATTCATGATTTCACTTTAGTTTGTGTCAACCACCTATTGGCAAGGGGTTTGCTAAAATTGTTACCACCTATGACACCATACAAATTTATATGTGTGGTTGCTTAATTTTAGGTTCACGTGATGTCTATCCAAGGTGTAATTTTAATTTTGATTATGTAAATGATTATATGATATTTATGTGATCCTTTATTAAAATTGTGATATATCACCTATATCACCTATGACACAATACAAATTTATATGCGGTTGCTTAATTTCAGGTTGATGTGATATCTATTCAAGGTGTAGTTTTAATTCTGATTATGCAAGTGATTATATGATGTTTATGTGATCCTTTGCTAAAATTGCTACCAACTATGAGACAATACAAATTTCAAATTTATATGTGTGGTTGCTTAATTTTAAGTGGATGTGATGTCTATCCAAGGTATAATTTTAATTTTGATTATGCAAGTGATTATATGATGTTTATGTGATCCTTTGCTAAAACTGTCACTACCTATGAGACAATACAAATTTATATGTGTGGTTGCTTAATTTTAGGTTGATGTGATGTCTATCCAAGGTGTAATTTTAATTTTGATTATGCAAGTGAGTATATGATGTTTATGTGATCTTAACAAGGTTCTAGGTATGCATAGATGATTAATATGTGGATATGCTATGTGATGTAAGATCACAACTTAGTTTATATCTATATTCTACTCAATGTTGTTGATTCTAAGTTATTTGATTTAATTTATGTGTTCTTAAAATTAAATGAGTATGTGAGCACTCATGTGTGGTGATGTTGTTTAAGATGTACATGATGCTACATTGATCTAGCTATTTTTTTGTTTTACTTGATAAACTATATATGATGGCGTGTATCCAATCTCGATGGGATGTTAGTTATGATGTTTGTACATGATGTGATGACCTAACTTGCAATTTGTTGAATATGTGGGAGTCCAGTGGTGGTAACATCATGTGTAATTTGATAATTTGTATGTTATTAGATGCATATTATATTGATATGATGTCATGATGAATTGTTCATGAGTTGTGTCATGTAGGATACAAAGAACTTGTTCATACGGTTATTCTTGTGGATGTGGCTTGGTATGTGAGTTTAGACGTAAATGGGTACAGTTTTATCATAGGGCATTCTAGTTTGATTAGGGACAGGAACATTAAGAGGGTTAGAGGTAATTATCACCATATAACCTCTAATAACTTTAGGATTGTGAAATTGGGCAAGTATGTCCATTTTCCCCTAAATGGTTGTGGTCAAGCACTACAATTGATTTGTAAACTATTGTGGATATTCCACTGGAATCGTTCATCACAACAAATCTTGGAATATTTTGAAATCTTTTATTGTGATTATTTCCTTAGATCCCAAATTTATTATTGCTAGCTTAATGTTAAAATTTATGAAACTAATTGGAATGAAAAAATAAAAGAACAAGCAAATGAACACGCCATACACAAAAATGAACACAAGATGTATCCTGGGAAACCTTATATGGGAGAAAACCCAACTGGAAGGTGAGGCTTAGGCTTCGCTCTCTTTTCTTCAATTGTAAAAATGAAAATATCAAGAAAGGGGCACTCACTGTGGAGTTTCCTATGACATTATGGCTTAAATGGCTATTACAAAATCATCTTCCTCCTTTGTTATGCTCTCAAATCCCACTCCTAGATGCTCTCCTCAACTATGGAACAAATACAATGCTAAAAGAATAGAACTCCATCTCCTCCTAGTGGCCCAATATTTAACATAGCCTGATAGTTATCTAGGGTTAGGGTTTTTTCATGCCTCAACCCTCAATTAGTGTAAAGTTTTTTGGACATTCTAGAATCTTATTGAAAGTCCACGCGTGGCTAGCCAGACATATGTGAGTAATGGGGGCTGACGTGGCATCCTCTTGGTACCATGGTGGTCAACAAGATATATCAACTTGCAGAAGGTGTAACTTTTGTATGCAAGCTCTGATTGAGGATTTTTGCACCGTTGGAAAGATCTTTGTGTGCAGAACAATGTTGAGGGATTGAGAGATATGCTTAAAAAGTTTTGACCCCAAAAAGTGCAGTTTGATGCCTAAAAATGGCTCTAGAAGGTTCTGGACCCCAAATCTCCAAATTGGCATTGACCACTAAAATGAGCCCTACAAGTCAATTCCTCTAATTTTTCCACCCATAAAGTACAGAGATAGATGCCAAATTATATAATGATCCATTCCATATCAATGATGTATGCCATGGGACATGAAGACATAAGGGTCTCCTCCCTAACCTCCATTCCATGGAGGATTTGTGCCATGGTGAGTGGATATGTATATGGTTGTGAAATAGACACCTAAATTAGTTAAGTGGTGTGGTCACTCTAGCATGAGCATAGTTGCATAGCTTGTAGAAGGTAAATACGACATGTTATATTAGTCATAATATTTTACATGAGCGTGAATCTGAATGCATTCTAGCATCAACAACATTTACATGCTCTATCAATTCGCGTGAAGCCCTAACCCTAGCCCTGGTTCGGTCCCTGCTCGCAGTCTCCATGGTTGGGGTCGCCCCCGAGCCCACCTGATTTTGATGTCGAAGTCGCAGCCTTTAAGCAGTTGATCGACTCTCTTGGGAATCAATCAGTTCACCCCACTCATATCCAGTTTGTTAAAAAGTTAGACTTGATCCCTAAAGTTGTGATCCCCAAAGTCGCCCATTCCAGAGCCCTTTCCTATGCTTCAAAAGGGCTTATCAAACAATTTACAGAACTGTGGCCCTCCCTTAGACAAGTCGACCTCTGGATTGCATGGAACTGGCAACCGCTAATCAATGGGAAAATGAGCATCTTCTTTTGTGGTAAGGGTTTTTACATTTTCTACTTTGAGCTCCAGGAAGATTATGATCTTATATTTCGCAATGGTCCTTATTTCTATGGCACCAAAGGTCTTTACCTAAATCGTTGGACCTCGAATTTTGATCCAGAAAGTGATATCCCCACAGTAGTCCTAGTTTGGGTGTGTCTTCCCCACCTACCTTTTTCATTGTTGGGGGGACGAATCATTAAAAAGTATTGGAGACACAGTTGGAAAATACATTGATCGATCGGAACCCAAATCTGCTATGTTTTCTTGCACTTGAATGTGTGTTGAAGTAGATCTAGAAAAAGGACTCCCCGAAGCTATAAAACTCATGTTGGATGACTGGAATCGTATTAAAAAACTAGATCATGAACATATTCCTTTTAAATGCAAATCATGCCATGAATATGGACATTTTGCAAGAAATTTCATAAAGAGAAAGCAAGCAGAGGTTGAAATAGGAGAAGCACAAGAAGAGGGATGGCATCAAGTAAAAAAGAAAGCAAATACTGGACGAAGTGGAGGATCAAAAATCGAAGAGGAAAACCCTCCTCATCGCACCAACTCAGAAGCAAGGGCACATAGAAGCAAACCCTCGAAAGTGATTACATGCCTAGATCGGACCTCATCCAAAGGGAAAAGGCAGATCCCAAATAACTCCTTTGAGATTCTAGGTGAATCCCCAGTAGGAGGTATTAAGATCATCGATCCCACGCCTATGATCTCCCTTGAAACAATCCCCCCTATGCAAGAAGTGGATCAGGCTAGGGAAGAATCAAGAGATGAAGAAAGTTTCCAGGAAGCAAACATGGAAGAAGTCCAGAAAATAGATCCACCAGATCCCGTAGAAAAAACCAAAACTAAATGAACAACGAGGGTAGATATGAAAGAAGGTGAAATCATAACAGAAAAGATCAGAAAATCAGGAAGGCACACAAACAAAGATGTCAGGGAAGATTGTGCTAACAAAGAAAAATCTCTTGGAAAGCAACACTCCATTGAAAGTTCACTCAATAATGTAGGGAAAAAAGGCAGAAGCAGAGGAGCTGATCAAGCTGTCCCAAGCGAACAAAACCCCTCCTCTTATTTTCACTGAAATTCCTCTCATGGAATTGCATCAGCTTCGACAATAACTCCAAGGTCTAAGCCCTCAGAGATATTGTGAAATAGAAAATCCCTCTGTAATTCTCCTCCAGGAAATGAAAATGGAAGACTCTTCAGTACTAGATCAAGCCAAGAAAGCTCTTCAATCAGGTGAAGGAATAGCCATCAGCTCAGCAGGCACTTCAAGAGGCATCTCGACCCTTTGGGATGCACATTCTTGGGAAAAGAGGTAACTCAATGTGCAAATCATTGGATTCTTACAGTTTTGAAGCATAAAGAAACTAACATCAAAATTGCCCTTATAAATAACTACATGCCAAATAGATACTTTGATAAGATAGATTGTTGGACCAGCCTGTTTGAAATTCGAGATTATTTGGATTTGTCCTCAACAGTGGTGGGAGGGGATATCAACACCTATCTCTTCCAGGTATAAAAGAGGGGTGGAAGCCGGGTGAGAGATCCCTAAAGTGAAAAAAAAAAATTGATCTTATCTCTGAATGGGATCTTCAGGATATCCGACCTCAAAAAGGGAAATGTACCTAGAATAATCGACAAGTTGGTTTGAATCATATAGTTTCCTAACTGGATCGCTTCCTAATTAGTAGTGATTTCTTTCTCTCCCCCTTCACCATTTCCTCTTCTATCATTTCTTCTACCATCTCTTACCACAAACCCATTTCCCTCTTTTTCCCCCCTCCCCAAAAATTTGGTCCTTCGCCCGTCAGATTCAATCCCCTCTGGCTTGATTCCCCATTTGTTCCTTTTTTAGTTCATCAAGCCTGACCCTCTCCTTTCATTGATTCTCCAAATTTTGTCTAGGAAAACAAACTCAAAGCAGTCAAATTGGCGCTTAAAGTTTGGGCTAAAACAACCTTTATTCCCCCTAATATGGAAAGGCAGTCTAGACTCTCTGAATTAACAAAAATTCAAAAGAAAATCGACAATGAAGAAGTAACCCAGGAAGCTTTACTCAGGGAAAAATAAACTTTTCAAAATCTACACTCTGCAATGAGACTAGAAGAAGAACACTGGAGACTAAAATCTAGGAGTCTATGGTTAAAAGTTGGAGATTCGAATACCTCATTCTTTCACAAACAAGCCCAACAAAGAAGTAAAAAAAACATAGTGTCAAAAATCCAAACTGAGTCTAGACAAACCCTTGAAGAGTTCAATCAAATCAAATGGGCAGCAAGCTAGCATTTTGCAGATATGTACTCTCAAAGAAACCAAGAATAAAATGAACTAGTTACCTAGGAGATGTTAGAGCATATCCCACTTCGAATAACAGTAGAAGACGATGAGCTTCTAACTCAAAAGAATTTGGAGGAAGAAATTCTTCAAGCCATCAAAATCCTTGATCAAGACAAGGCTCCAGGCCCAGACGTTTTTTCCATCAGATTCTACAAACACTTATGGAGCTTAATTAAGCATGATCTCCAGCACATGTTAAACTACACCCTTCATAAAAAAAAAAGTAGGAGGAGCTACCAACTCAACTTTCTTAGCTCTCATCCTGAAGGAAACGAATCCCTCAAATTTCTCCAGATTTTGCCCAATATCCTTTTGTAATTCCTCACACAAAATTCTAATTAAGATTATTTCCTCAAGAATAAAACCCCTCCTCTAGAAATTGGTCTCTGATAATGAAGGTGGATTAATGGAAAACAAGCAAATCACAGACAATATTATTTTAGTTCAAGAAGCTATTCATTCTAGTAGAGAGCGCAAAGACAAAGGAATGGTTCTCAAACTCGATATGGCAAATGCCTTTGATCATGTTAAGCACTCCTTTCTCTACAAGGTTTTATCAAAAATTTAGATTCTCCCCAGAATTCATAGATTGGGTGAATGCTTGTATTGGTTCCCCTTGGATAGCCACGATGATAAATGGTCAGCCATCACACTTCTTCAAATCTAGCAGGGGTCTTAGACAGGGTTATCCCTTGTCGCCCTCCCTTTATATTCTCATGGATGACTCTTTAAGTAAAAAACTAGAATAGGAGCGCAGAGTGGGACGCCTCCTAGGGATTCAAATTGCTCCAGGAGTCAAAGCTATAAATCATTCTCAATTCACAGACGACACTCTTCTCTTAGGATCCACCTCCCCCATTATCACAAGAAGATTCAAACGGTTTCTAGACAACTTCTTAATAGCTTCAAGAGGGAAAATAAATCTCAGCAAAAGCAAAATATATGGAGGGAATATACCAAGGCACCAACAAGACATCATCTCTAGAATTTTCAGATTTCCAATAATTGTAAACTGGGAATCCTTCATCTATCTCGGCATGCCTATCTTTCAAAGTGCAACCTCCTCACAGGATTGGAAAGCAGTCTTGGAAAAATTAGCTAGCCAGATTCAAATTTGGAGAACTCCCTGGTTAAACCCAACAAGTAAAATCATTCTAATCAAATTCGTTTTGTCTGCTCTAACTATTTTTCAGGGATTTTAGCACCCAAAGGAATCCTTGAAAAAATCTCAAAATCTGTTCGAGGTTTTCTTTGGGAAGGTGGGAAAATAAACACAAAAAAAATTCATCTTATCAATTATGCAATTGTATGTCAACCCTTAGGTAAAGGTGTCTTGGCCTTTCACGACCCCTCTCTTATGAATATATCTTTGGGAGCAAAGTTGGTTCGACATCTCATCTCTGACTCTTTGGATTGGTGGAATCAAACTATCTTAACCAAATACATTGGCTCCCCCATAATTCACAGTCTAAACACCCCCCTACCCCCTTCAAAAGGATCCCCTATTTGAAAATTGATAAGAACGACAACTCCTCTGATACAATCAAAGCTCTCATGGACTCCTGGGAATGGCACCCTCATCAATGTATGGACTGACAACATTTTGAGAAAGATATCCATGAAAAAAATTGAAATTCTTAATCTCATTAGACTCTGGTGTCTTTCCAATGGATTCTCTAAGATGAAGGATCTCTCTAAATGGACAACAACCGGTCTATGGCACTCTTGGAAATCTCTATCACCTCCTGCTCAACTCCTCCCACTTCTACCCATCCTCCTTGATCATCTCTCTGGTGCACGCCCCTTTAAAATTACATTGTAGAGATACTCAATGTTGGGGATCGTCAAAATATTCAGTCAAGCAAGAATATGTTAGTCTTCTCACAGATATCCCTAGGCCACCTCCCTCCAAAATTTGGTCCTTTGTGTGGTCTGGTCCTTCTCTTCCAAAAATTAACACCTTTATCTGGGTCATGGTACACAACAAAATTCTAACAGTTAAAAATCTCCAAAATCGAGGTATCGCTGGACCATCTAGATGCACCCTATGTATGGCTTATGAGGATTCAATTCAACATTTGTTCTTTGAATGTCCCCTCTCCATATATATATGGGACCTCATGATCGCCCCTCTTCGATCTCGTTTCCACCCTCCTTCCAATTGGAATGATATGTTCATTCATTAGAAGCAAAGATATGCTAGAAGCTTCAATAAAAAATCCCTTTTTGCAAGTCTCTGGAGGCAGACTCCAAAGTTCATCTGCTGGGGAATTTGGTTAGCAAGAAACAAGGCCATTTTCCAAAACAAATCTCTTCCCCCACAACAAATTGTTTCACAAGTTTGTGGTCTCCTTTCGGAAGTTTTTACCATTCAAAATAAAATTCCTGTCAATAAAGCCCCACTTATAGACTCAGAGCAGATTTGGACAACTAGCATCTTAAGCAATTGCCCCGTCATTTGCACCCACTCAAATTCAACGCATTTCAAATGGAAATTGTGATTTTCCAATCAAGACTTCCTCCAATGGAAACATTAGCAACAATCTCTCCTCTTCTTTTTTGATGGAGCTTCGACAGGAAACCCAGGGGTGGCAGGTGCGGGGGGAGTTGTCTTCAACTCCAAAGGAAACAAGGTCTTGGAATTTGATTGGGGACTAGGAAACACCACTAATAACGATGCAGAGGTCCTCACAGCCTACATGGGACTTCATCTCATTCCAAAAAATAGATTTACAAGACTCACGGTTATTGGCGACTCTAATTTGATTATAAGGGGACTCTACAAAGAACTCAAGACGACCACCCCAATATCTCCAGAACTCTTCTTTGAATAAAATATTTTGAAAAAAAAATTGACAAAATTTCCTATTACCATGTGCTACGAACTCGAAACGTTGTTAATGATTCCCTCACCAAAGAAGCAAAATCATTTGCATCCGGGCAACTAAAACTGAACTCCTCTTTTAGCCATGTTCCCATCCCCTAACCTTTTTTCCCCTTTCAGGCCACCTCTCCTGAACATTATGTTGTGTGTGCCCTCTCTTCCCAACCACCCTCAACACATCAACACGTGCCCACTCTTACCTTTGCGTGTCTTCACTTCTCACAAACGACGTCTGTCATCCCACACGTCCCTCCTCATGCTTCATCTGAACACTATGATCTCACCCTTGCACCTTCATCTAAACACTTCTCCCTTTCCCTCTTGTCAACTCTGGCACTTGGTACTGCGAACTCCTTCCTGCACCACTCCTTGCATGATCTAGAGATTTAGATGGTACATGGCCCTAACCTCACCTCTCGTCAGCCACTCGTGCACCTTGCACTTCAATTCCAACATGACTTCGGCTTTCAATCTTCATGACCTCCTGCCTTCAGCTTCCCCTACTTCTTTGAAAGGAGAGCACTTGAATTTTAAAGGTGGCGGCCCTATTTGTTAATGCTAGCTCTTACCTTGGCACATCTGGTTCACAGTCTGTTCTCACCCCATCATAATTATGTGGCGATGCGACAGGGGAAATTGTCATTGTTCAGAGTGTTCCATAGGTAGGCTCCAGGACCAAATGCAGACACAGCAGTAAGAAATAACCTCTCTTAAGTTGCAGACCGAGCATC
Organism: Picea engelmannii; assembly: GCA_009831015.1. NCBI lineage: Eukaryota > Viridiplantae > Streptophyta > Pinopsida > Pinales > Pinaceae > Picea > Picea engelmannii. Next base: position 343,844 of record ML795002.1, on the reverse strand, counting down.
AAGCGCAACAGCTACAAGCACAAGAACAAAGACACATTGCATAAATGGATATTGTAATGAGAGCAACCAACAAGATCTCTTCCCTCATCTTCTCTATTTGTCGATCTCAGCATCAACACCAACATGGCGTTCAAGATTTAATCCACCCTTGTTCCTCTGCAAAGTCCAGAGCCTCAAATGAGGCATTTCACCCTCTCCAATGCCCAATTGTACCCCAAGCTCCAACAAAAGGACAAGCAACACCTCCAAACAAAATTGCAGGTCAAGAAACGTAGGTTCAACATCGGAACCAAGTGGATACAAGCCTACATTTAAATTAGTTAGTATGGTTAGTAAAGTTCTATACCTACTTTGCTCTTTCATTGCCATATTCTCGTGGCATTTTTGTATAATCAATAATAGCATATAAAAGAATATACAAACAAGAATAGGGCTAGAACCATCAAGTTTTTTTGATACATTCTATGTATACTATTGTAATTTCATCCTTTTTTGGAGAATTCTAGGCCCTTTCTAATTTAAAAACAATTGTTTTTGTTAATATGTGTGTGTGTTACATGAGTGTGATTGATGTTGCATATACACTAAGTATCATATACTTTGCATATGTATATGAATATATATAAGTATTTCTTGTGTGTGTATGTGTGATACAATATATAGTCCTATGGGTTACCAATTTCAAGGCAGTTATCATTGAGAGACCATCTGTTCAAGTCTAGTAGAGGCACTGCACCAGTCATGGAATATGAGAAAGTGCCTAGAGGGTTTACCAAAGGACATTTTTCCACCCATAAAATACCAAGATAGATGTCAAATTATATAATGATCCATTCTAGATCACACCTCCCCATTTAGAGAGGCTTTTGGTCCCCAAAAACTTTACTAAATGAGGTGAGAAAATTTTTCCTCTACCTTCTCCCTGGAGTATCATTTTTCGTTTCCTAGAATTTGTCCTTTCAACATGATCTACCAAAGGTCATGTTGTCCCTATTTGGTGGTTCTTGACCTCTTCTACAAAAGTATGTCTTCCACCAACTCTAGCTAAGCTTTTAGTGCTAAGTCCTCTATAGTTGGTAGGACCTGCTCCTTAGTTTCCTGATCCAACATGGACGGCTCATAGAGTTTTAGATTTTCCACATTCACTATTGAGTAAATGTGGATATATGAGGGTAGACTAAGTCTGTAGGCATTATCACCCACCTTCTCCAATACCTCAAAACATCCATACCATAGAGCTTTTATCTTCTTACCAGGACCTTCTAGCCTTTCTTTGTTTAGCTACAACCAAACTTTGTCTCCCACCTTGAATGTTTTCTTAGTTTTGTGTTGAACATGTTGGGCCTTGTACATTTCTTGTGACTTCTTCAATGTCTCAAGTACCTACAAATTTCTCCACTTTCAATGCTTCTCTTGTGAAATCTTCTCTCACTCCTCCTTGTTTTTCATATACAACATCTAAGGGTGAAGGTGGAAAATACCAAAAGAAAGCTTCAAAAGCGGACTTACTGGTAGAAGTATGGATTGCTTTGTTACAAGAGTGTTGAATACAAATCAGATTTTCATCCCAGGTCTTTAGATGTTTCTGATTGTAACCCCTCAAAACCTGAACCAACATCATGTTGACTACTTATATCTACCCATATGTCTGTGGATGAAATGTTGTAGAGCTCTTCAACTTGTTGTCCATCTTTTCCCAAAGTGTAGTCCAAATGCCATTGAAAAATCCATTATTCCTCTTTAACATGATGTTCCTTGGTATCCCAAAGTACACCCATACTTGTTCAAAGAACATGTTTGCTACTTCTTATCATTTGATAGTATTTTTACAAGGCATAATATGCACATCTCACTGAACCATTATAAGTTGGCAATTGGCTTCCCATCACCAAAATATTATGCAACCTTGGAGGTGTGAGCATCTTCGATAAGCTACAATATCTCACCTTTAGGGACACAAAGCTTGTCTATCTTATAGAGCAACCCATTATGTAGATGATATTTAGCCTTACCTTCACCTTCTTCTACATGAATTTGGCCTTGTAACTATTGAAACACCTATTTAAAGTCCTCATCTTTTGTGTATGTCTCTTTAAATGTATCATGGGTAAAAGGATCCATGTGCATAAGAGTTTCCAAAGCTGCAATCTTGGATGTGGGTGGCCTGGAAATCATGTCTACCAACTTATTAGTGTTGTCCTTCTTATATTTGATGATTAGATGAAATTGTTGCAAAAAACCCATCCACTTGTAATGTATAGTTTGTTGAAGCTTACTCTGGGTCTACAAATACTACAGTGGTTGGTGATCAGTATGGATAATGATTTCCTTGTACATCATATAGTGCTTCCACTTCTTAAAAACTTGAACCAAGGCATAGAGTTCTCTATTATACATAGGGTGTTGGTTGTGGAGCCTGATTATCTTCCTGATGCAGAGGTCCTTTGCTTTCAACCGTGTCTATACCCCATGAAGTATTTACACCCCAGAAGTATGTACACTCTTCCATGCGGGGGAGTGCAGAGGGGGGGTACCCCCTCTGCGGGGTTTGGGGGGTCCATCCACCCGGCTGGGGGGTCTGGGGGCAAGTGGACCCCCAGCCGGGGTTCGGGGGCGAAGCCCCGAAGCAAAAATTGCCTTATAAAAGTATATTGTAATTTCATTGTAAATCCAGACCGTTCATTATAAGGTTGCAGATCTAACGGTAGAGATTATGTTAGGGTTTTTTGCCCTAGAAGGCAACCCTCTTTTATGAGGGAAATGTATTGCGACTATGTATGAGCGTGAATATTGTATTCTAAGAGAGGAGACTGTGAGAGAAAGAAAATGAAGTTACAACGGGTTTTGTTGTAGGTTGTATCCCTTCATTTGCTGGATAATAATAAAGGAAGGACC
>ML795002.1:318716-337148 GCA_009831015.1 Picea engelmannii | reverse complement strand
GGAAGATGGACAATTGAAGCTGGAAAAGATACACACTAGCCAGAATCCTGCAGACATGTTAACAAAGGGAGTAACCAGGGAGAAACTGAGTTCTTGCTCAGTTTCAGTTGGTCTTCAAGATTGAAGATGAATATGAGAAATTTGCGAGGTCCAAGAATGTTCAAATTCCAGCATATACAACAGCAGTGGAGTTGTTGAGATCAGTCTCCAAGTGGGAGATTGTTGGTTGTGGAGTCTGATTATCTTCTTGATGCAGAGGTCCTTTGCTTTCAGTCATGTCTATACCCCATGAAGTATTTACACCCCAGAAGTATGTACACTCTTCCATGCGGGGTCCGGGGGTAAGCGGGGGTTCGGGGGCGAATCCCCCGAATCAAAAATTGCCTTATAAAAGTATATTGTAATTTCATTGTAAATCTGGACCGTTCATTATAAGGTTGCAGATCTAACGATAGAGATTATGTTAGGGTTTTTTGCCCTAGAAGGCAACCCTCTTTTATGAGGGAAATGTATTGCGGCTATGTATGAGCGTGAATATTGTATTCTGAGAGAGGAGACTGTGAGAGAAAGAAGAGGAAGTTACATCGGGTTTTGCTGTAGGTTGTATCCCTTCATTTGCTGGATAATAATAAATGAAGGACCTGGCAATTTCTCTGGTGGACGTAGCCCACACTAGGTGAACCACGTAAATCTGTGTCTCTCTTGTATTGTGTGTCTTCTGTGTTTTTTGTTTCTACATTTGTTTTATTTTATTGCTCCGCGGTCCTGTTTTTCTAACATAGGGTAGTTCAAGACTCCCTCATGAAACATCTCAGAATGATAGCATACTAGCTTTCTATTGATATTTAAGATTTTTCAAGGTCTTGAAGACAACATCATAGGGATAAATCTTCATGTGTTTTTAGAGAGGTGGTACTCCTCTTTCTTGATATATGGAAGATTCTTCTTATGACCTTAGATGCATGCAATAGAAAACCCCAACAAGTCTTCCAATAAAACTCCCATATACCAATGTACAAACTCTTATATACAGATGTAGTTGTCATGCACATCATCTCTTTCAAGAAAAATAAGCAAATACGTCTGCAAAGATTTGTATCTACAGGGTTTGAAGTCAACAAAGATTTTTCCTTCCTTCTAAAATAATGTGAATCCAGAATTAGCTGCAACTTTGCAAGATGAAAGGAAAATAAAATGGAAAGGTCATCAAATAAATTTACATGACTTCTATGTTAATATCAAATGAGTTTGTAAAGAATCATTTGCTCAAGAATCCATTGATACATATACCACACATATTCATAAAAAGAACTTGACACTTGAATAGTTCTTTGATGGGAAAATTAATAATAATATCCCAAATATAATAAGTTTAACAATGTCTGAAGCAAGAGGGTTGAAACGACCTCAACAATATCTCAATGAAAATTAGATAAATTGAATTAAACTGCATTTACTTTTTACAAGCAGGGATTTTGCTCCTATGGACATCGAATATCATGAAAAATGACTGGAAGAATTCAGAGAAAGAGCTGATCAGAATCACATTTGATTGTTTCCAAACATACATGGAAAACATGATGGAAAGAATCAAACATAAATAAATACCAGGGAGAAAGTTAAGCATACTAATTCACAAAATCTCGGAAAGGAAAAACTTGCTTCTTGGAAGCTCTCCACCAGAACCTTTGAATTATTTTTACATCTTCTTTTATAATATTCTCTTCATCCTCTTGAAGCTTCTTTAGGGTTAGAGTCAGGTTTTTATCCCCCCCTTTCTAAATGTGAACTTAGATATATGTGTCATCAACTGAGACCTACTTTAGAAGTTCATAAATTTCTTTTAATAAACCATTTTTCAAAAATAATTAGCTACCAAGCTAGAAATAGTCATGACTGTATTTTAATTTTTAGGGCATGATAAATATCATTTCAGCCATGAAAACCAATTCCAAAATGTTCTTCATATCTCTAGCTTTCCAAAAATCTCTTGTTTTCTCAATTTGGACATCAAGATCAAAATTTATGGCCTCCAGAAGATATGCACTTAGTAGTCATTTATCTATTCCTCACATGAATTCTCGACCCATGATTTGAATATCCACCCTATTTGTCCCACATGCATTGTGGAATAGTTCTCATTTTATGTTTATAAGAAAAATGAAATCCCATATTATTTGTGTCTGATTTAGAGAGAGCCATGGAACCCTTCGTAACTTGTGCACAATGTAACTTTTGGTTGCCACCTCATCACCCAATCATCATGCCAAGTCACTACTTAGTAATTCGTGTCCAACAAATATCATCCAAGTGTCACCTAGGGATAGGTCCACTTCACTGCCATGTGTCAACCATGTATAGGTCTACTTCACTACCACATGTCCCAATGTGATGTTGGAGATATTGTTGTCATTGATGTCAAAGACACGGGGAGACTACAGATGTCCAAGATAAAGATTGCAAGATGGATATTGTTGGAAATGTTGTTTTTGGATTTTTGATGCCGAGTTTGGATACCCTATATTTGAAGGAATTTTTACTCTAGATATCTATAGCAAATGGGATCATAGGTTATATCATTGTAAAGCTTATTTTGATACCTTTCCAATGGTATATAACACTCTCTCTAACTCCTTGGGATTGAGGAGATATGAATTTTTTTGTCAGACAACTCAGCTAGAAAGTTCAGGTCGGCCCTAAAGGTGAGCACAAAAACACTATAAATACATGATAGATGTGCACATTTGAAGAACATACAAGCAAGAAGATCAAGTTTGAGGTGCACAAAAGATATCTAAGGTGTGCAAGAGAAGCTGGAGAGTATTATTGGGGTCTAAAGGTGCAAGAGGAGTTTTCTTGGAGTTTTAAGTGTTCGACAATATATGTATTCCAACAGAGGACAAACACCTTCAGTAACCATTCACACAACCAGATCAAAGATCAACACATCGATATTTTGATGTGGTAAAACCCTATGGGGAAACATCCATGGCCCCAACCAACGTGGCCACTTGGAGTAATTTATTAATGCAAAAGAAAAAGATTACAGAGAGATTTACAAGAGAGTTTATCACAATCAATCATCAATGAATGACCCTCCATGCTATTTAAATATAGATCATGAACCAATCAGGTGTTAATCCACAGATCAATGTAGCCATTAAGATCGAGGAGAACATAAACCATTGGATCACTCTATGTCGGGAACATATCGTGACCATCGAATTTTCTAACTACAAATGCATACTAATCCATACTAAAGAAACACACTAAGAAACACACTTTTACCTAATGACACATTTAGATCAAGTAGATCTTAACTAAATACTAAGTGTATAAATATCCTAACACCCCCCCTTAAGAAAAACTTGGGATATGATTGAAGGATTTACAATAGGAGAAGGAAGGAGGCATTAGAGCCTATCCCCCCTTAATGACAACTTCATGAACTCCCAACATAGATCAAAGTTTGAAAAACTTCACTTTTGTAAGAGACTTTGTGAAAATGTTTGCAACTTGATATTTTGTAGGGAAAAAGAGCACTTAATAACTCGATCATGAATGAGCTTTCTGATGAAGTGCATGTGTAGCTCGATGTGTTTGTTATGCTGATGTTGAACTAGGTCTTTGGCAAGCTTGATGGAACTCTGATTGTTGCACCAAAGCCTAGTCGAATGTTGTTGCTGAAATCTAAACTTTGAAAGGATATGTCGAAGCCACAAGGCTTCCTGAATTGCATTTACCGTTGCTCGGTACTCTGCTTCTGTTGAAGAAAGTGCAATAGTTTGTTGTTTCTTACAGGCCCAAGTCACAGGTTCTGAACCAAGGCTGAAAACATAACCTATAGTAGGCTTTCGATCATTAGGGTCACCGACCCTATCTGAATCGGTGAAACCAACCAATAAAGGAGTACCCCCTTGAATTGTAATGTATCTCGAACTGAAGTGTACCTCAGACACACCAAAGTATCCTTTTAGTTGCTTTCCAATGGTTTTCATGGGGTGTTTGCATATACTAGGCAACAAGACCAACAACAAAGGAAAGATTAGGACGGGTATGAGTCAAGTATAAGAGGCTACCAATTAACTAGCGGTACAAACTGGCATCAACTTCGAGAGAAGTACAAGTGACAACAAGCTTGGCTCCAAATTGGAAAGGAGAAGGGGATGGTTTACAATCTTCCATGTGGGAGCGATGAAGAAGGTCACAAGCATACTTAAACTAAGAAAGAAAAATTCCTTCATTGGTTTGCAAAACTTGAAGGCCAAGGAAATAGTGCATAAAGCCTAAGTATGTCATTTCAAATTTCTTCTTAAAGTTGGTTTTAACATGGTTTAAATTTTTTGAGTCACTACCAGTAAGGATAAGGTTATCAACATAAAGAACAAGGATTATGAGATGGATTCCTACTTTCTTGGTATAGATATTAGGATCAGAATGGCATCTAGAAAATCTGGTGTCAATAGGAAAGTTGTCTATTTTGGCATACCAATCTCGGGGAGCTTGCTTAAGACCATAAAGAGATTTCTTAAGGTGACAAGCAAGGCTAGAGTCATTCTGGACATATCTAGGAGGTCGTTCCATGTAGATTTATTTTTGCAAATCTCCATGCAAGAAGGTGGATTTCACATCCATCTGTCCTCCCATTTATGTGAGGCAGCAAGGGCAAGAAAAAGTCAGATGGAATTCATTTTGGCTACAGGGGCAAAGGTTTAATTATAGTCAATTCCTTCAACTTGGGAAAATCCTTTGGCAACTAACTGAGCCTTGTGCCTTTTAATACTTCCATCTGATGCATACTTAGTTATGTAGACCCATTTACATTTCACAAGTTGCCTTCCTTTTGGAAGAGGTACAAGATCCCAAGTATCATTTGCCATTAAAGAACGATACTCTTCATTCATTATTTTATCCCAATCTGGATGACCTGGAGCTTCTGCAAATGTCTCTAGATCATGAGTCTTTGAAACTTGAGCCAAAAGAGAAGAGGTTCATTGAAATTGTGAATGTGTTTGATGTTGATCTAAAGGATCACCGACAAGATCACCAACTACTTCTCGTGTTGAACGAACCCATCTAGGAAGGTGAACAACAACTACTTCTTGTGGTGTTGGTGTTGGTGTTGGTTCAGGTTCAATGGACTCATTTGGAGGAAGGTGATCAAGCAGAGGTGGATTTTCATCCTCACTGTCATCATCTAAAGAAGAAACTAGAATATGAACAAAAGAAGGCACAAACATTGAATATCGCTCGCATGCCAAGAGATATTCATCAAATTTAACATCTCTTCTAATAATAATTTCATTACAATGTGGTTGAAGAAATCTGTAACCTTTGACATGTTCAGAATAATCAACAAATATACACTTCTCACTTTTAGGCTGCAATGCTCTCCTTTTCTCTTCGGGAATGTGAGCCCATGCTATACTGCCAAATACATGGAAGTGACTTACACCTGGTTTAATTTTAGTCCAAGGTTCTTCTGGTGTTATATTTTTAAGAACCTTTGTGGGAGTGCGATTGACTATGTAATTTGCACAGTTGATGGCTTCCGCCCAATACTTTAGACTTAATCCCTTAGATTGGATCATACAATGAGTTATTTCTTTTAATGTGGGTTCTTTCTCTCAACAACACCATTTTGTTGGGGTGTATATGGAACATTGTGTTGCATTTGGATGCCCTGTGTAGTGCAGTAACTTGTAAAATTATTGTTCACATATTCGCCTCCATTATATGTTCTTAACCTTTGAATTTGATGTCCATATTGTTTTTCTACAAGGAACAATATTACCAACTTAACAAGAACTTTGTTGAGTTCTCATTTTTTCAAGGGTCACAATTTTTACCCTGTTTTTAAAAATGGTGCTACCGGTAGCACCCCCCTTCCCTTTTTAGGTGGTTTTTCGATATTTTAAATTTTCTGATCCGTAATGTTTCCACATTATTTTTTACGATGGTTAAAATTTACCCTCAAATCAAAAAACGATGCTACCAGTAGCACTCTTTTTTTTTTTGAGTTGAAATCATAACTTAATTGAAATTGTGCATTCGACAATTGGTACCATTGTCGATAAACAACTCAAAATCTACTTCTAAATCATTACTTAGATTTTTATTTTTTATTTTTAAAAATTTATATTAAAAATATCAATAAATTGGACGAAAGAAAAAAAAAAACTTTGCAAGTTAGTTTTTAAAAAAACATCCATTTTAAAAACAAAAACTCTAACTCAAATTTAATATTTTTTCTAAAAAACTAAAAGCTAAAAAAAAAGGAAAAAAAAAATTAAATTAAAAAAGAAAAAAAAAATTAAATAAAAATTTATATAATTTTTTTTTAAAGAAAAACAAAAAAATAAAAAACATATATAAAAACTAAGGTAAAATGAGAAAAAAAAACCCAACAAATTTATGAGAAAAAAAAAACTTTAAAAATATAAACACACACACACACACACACACACACACACACACACACACACACACATAAACAAAAATACGATACCTAAATTAAAAAAATTAATACAAAATAAAATAAAAAAAATAACAAAAAAATACCAAAAAAACCCCTTAAAATTACTTAAAAAGAAGATTAGAAAAAAAAAAATCCAAATATAAAATTTCATTAAAAAACCTTAAAAAAACTAGAAATATTAAATTTCTTAAAATTAAATTTTTTTTTATAAAGTTATTGATATATAATAATAATAATAATCTATTTTTAAGGTCATGGCCAAGCCACACGAAATTGGTGTATTAAACCCCCTCGTTTGTGGGACAAGGGACCCCCCTACGCCCAACGATTTTGACTGGTAAAGTCTATGGAGGTATACACACCCTACCCCCTCTGGAATAAAGTGTATATATTTGTGTGTGTGTGTGTGTGTGTGTGTGTGTGTGTGTGTGTGTATGTTACATATATAACATATATGTTTTATATGTAAGACACACACATATATATGTTTTATATGTAAGACACACACATATATATGTTTTTTTTTTTTTTGACAGAAACGGTTAATGAAATTTTGTATTAATAACAGTGGACATGCCACTGGGGTTCGATACATCGATAGAGATTGCTTGTAAATTGGAAAACATATGCCTAAAGATCCTAACTCAGTACTAATTCGAGGACACAAAGATTATTTCAGCGAGCCTGAACGACTTTGCATCATTACATCACTTCTAGGTTGGAGGTTTTTTTTCTTCTTTGACACCATTTGCCATTCATTGCTCTGGTCCATGGATTGGCTTTTTGTCACGTGTAAAGGGTCTTCCTTTTCAGCTAAGTCTGCCCAGCTTGCGGTCAGGGGTTCTTGCTGGGTGGGCGACTTGGGAGTATCTTCTGCTTCCCCCTTAGCAGGGGATTTGATTTTGGCTTCAACTTTTGCTTCTTCTTCCGCTTCCAGGGTCTTGCTTTCAAAACGCGGTTCCTTTGACGCCTTCGTCCACTAGGTGGGTTTGGACGAACTTTTTTTCCTGAGTGGTTTCCCACAGTTACGGGCTAAGTGCCCCATTTCAAAGCAGTTCCTACACCTGAAACTGAGATTCTCATAGTCGAGTTTTTGGGTCCTTGAGTAGTCCTTGCCTTGGAGAATAATTTCAGTTGGGAAACCTTTGGAGAAATCCATTTCAACACAGATTCGGGCGAAGGTGGAGCGGGCTGGCTTGGAGTCTGGACTTCTGTAGAGGAACTTTCCGAGGCCATTGCCAATAGATTGAAGAGAATCATCCCTCGAGAAATGCAGGGGCAAATAGGGAAGTCTCACCCAAACTGGGGCTGAAGAGATACAATCCATGGAGGGGTCGAAGGCAGGGGTCCAAAGTTGCATGGACATGCCTGCTCTTCCCCAGAGCCACAGCCCAGAGTTAAACACCTTGTCTCTATCGCTTGTAGAATCGAAAACTACCACAAAAAACCCTTTTGCATAGGGGCAGGTAATGACTTCTCCATCTAAGAATGGGTACCATTCTGAGGAGAACTAGGAGAGTAGATCTAGAAGAGAGGGCCAAAACTCATTAAACCTGCAAACTAGAGCATGCCTGCTATAATGGTGACCATGAGTTAAGGCTTCCTGCGGCACTGGAATGGAAACTACCGGAGCTTCAGGAATTACTACATGCAGCTCGAAGGGGTGACCTTGACGAGAAGCAGCCTCCGACGCCGATGCATGTAGGCCGGAGAGAGACCCTTGGCACGAAGCCACCTCTTTAAAGGAGAGGGTCGGCACCAGAGGGGGAAAGTCTGAGGTTGCTGCCGACGGAGCACCAGGGGAAGTACCTGCAAGAGAGGTTGGCCCGGACGTGGAGGTCGTGGTCAAGGGAGGGAGGCCTGCGACCATTGCCGCAACTTTACCAGGAGAGGTGCCACCATGCGCTGGAGACGAGGGGGCCGCCATTAGAGATTCTGCAGCTGCTGCGAAGGAGGGCAGAGGGGGGCAGGAGGCACCAGACCGATGGCCTGCGGGAGAGCCAGGAGTGCGGGAGCTCAACGCTAGGGTTTTTTTCTCTCAAGATTTGATCCTCACACACATATATATATATGTTACATATATAACATACATAAATATAGATATGTTATATATAACATGTATAAATTATAACAAATATATTTATATATTATATATATATATATATAATATATGATATATATATTATATATATGATGATGATGATTAACGTCCACTAAGACCGAATTGGTCTATTGGATCTTAAGAGGGTAAGTGATTACTTGCGATTCTTTAGAATTTTGTTTTTTGTGTTCAAAAAGCATTAAGAGAAGATTTCCAAGATCACCATACTTTTGTTGAGTTAAGAGGCTAGGAAGGTTACGACGAATTCGGCTCTGACAAACTTTGACGAAGGTTCAAGGCTAGGGTTTGACGGTTACATGTTAAGAAACGGTTAGCATGGTGACCAGAGGGGGAGGGAGCGAGACTCCCTCCTACAAGCAGGTAGTGGTGGACAAAGGGAAAGGCCCACGCGGCGTGGGACTTAAGGACCCCCTGAAAGGTACCTCAGGATCAGGGACATAGAATAATAAAGAGGTTAACCAAGGCAAAAATGACTGAGTGGGGGAGGAGGCCAGGGAGGCCCGGAACAGTACGCTCGGAATAGATAACCCTAGTGGGGTAGGTGGGCACAATCTGTGTAAGCCAAAACAACACTAATCCCAAAATTTATTTTGGAAGATCCCCAAACCCAACTCTTCTGGGATTAGATGAAGATGCATGCCCTAATCTGCAAGTTTATGGGCTTGTGGCCCACAGAAAAGAATATGCGCAGTTGGATAAAATACCAATGGAAGCTGAGTGGCAAAGTCGAGCTTCACCTGGGATCGAAAGGTTTCTTCACAACAATTTTTATGAACTTAGAGGACATGGATAAAATCTTTGAGGGGGGACTGTATTTCCATGCCTCAACAGGGCTGTACATGCGACCGTGGAAGGAAAACTTCTTCCTAGAAAAAGAGACTTTTAAAAACGTCCCAATCTGGCTTAGGATTTATTCCCTACCATTAGATTATTGGTTGTCATCCACCTTCAAAGCTATAGGAAACAAGCTGGAAAAATATGTTAAGACGTTGAAAGCAACATTAAAAGAGAGATATACATCCTATGCGAGGATCTGTATAGAGATGGATGTCTTGGGGGCTCTCCCGTAGGCCATCTGTTTGGAGTTCATGGATGAGGAATGGATCCAAAGTATAGACTATGAGTAGATCTCGTTTCGATGTAAGAGGTGTCATGAACATGGGCACCTACTAAGAGAATGCCCCCTAAACAAAAAATTAGAACAAGAAAACTCTAAACAATAACAGGATGAGGACGGATTTGTGGGGCTGAATTACAAAGGAAGGTGAAATAAGAGACAAGGAAAGCCCCCCACGGGGAGCAACCCAGAAGCAAGGAACAAAGAAAAATGAAGAGGAAACCCTAAACAGGGGGAAGAAGAGGAAAAGAAAAGGACAAAATCAAAGGAGATAAATGAACAGGAAACTCATGAGACCACAGAAAATCAAAACACCAAAGGGGATCAGGGACGCAACGAGAGCACAATGGAAGGAGGAGGCGAAGACACAAATACCCTAATGCAAGAGGTAGACGAAGATTCATAAATGACACCAAGTGAGGTAGGAACAAAAGACCCAGACCTCAGGAACATCGTGGAAAGGGAAGGGATATACCTCCTGAACATATTGGAACAATGGAAGAGGCATGGAGTCGACAATATACCAACGGAGCAACTGGACCACATTCAATACCTTTTCCTACTTAGGGAGGAGGCAAAAACCAAAGGAATCAAGCACATGCATGGGGAAATAGGAAACTTGGGTATCAAAACCAGAGATGGACAACCACAACACTCACCAAAGTAGTCAAGATGTAAGAAAGGGAGAAAATCAAACAATGTAGCCCTACAGGAACTAGGAGCTCTGCTAATAAATTCATGTAAGATCAAAAATCTCTTTCCTAACTCCCCCCCACATGTTTAAATGAATGTTATTACTTGGAATATAAGAGGCCTGAACAACCCAAGGAAACAACGAATCCTTAAAAACAGACCGAGGAAGGAACAACCTGATATATGTTTCATACAAGAGACAAAATGCAATATGGACAGAATGGAAATAATCAATAAGAAATATTGGAGTAAGTACTAGTTTTTGATTGTAGAGAGTCAAAACACGACGGGAGGTATACTCGCCCCGTGGAATCCACAATCGATGAACTTACTCTATGCAGAATCCACTAGGCACACATTATTGGTTAAATTGCATGTGATAGGGAACGTATAGGAGGTCCTTTGTACAAATGTGTATGGACCTCAGGCGTTGGAGGAAAAAAGAAGAATGCTTCTAGACCTAGAAATATAAAGGAGTAGACCAATAACCTACATTGGATTCTGGCTGGGGATTTCAACATTATAACCACTTTGGCTCAGAAAAAAGGGGGCAACCGGAGATTGGACAGAGGTGCGGAATAATTCATAGCCTTCATCGATACAATGGAGCTAGTGGACATCAGGACTAGCAATGGCCAGTTTACATCGAATAACAAAAGACTATCACACCATCAGGTGGCCACGAGGCTAGACAGATTCTTAGTCTCAAAATCCATCATTATGCAGGGTTTAGCGCTGGACTGCAGTATCCTTCCTTGGGGGGATCAGATCACTGGCCAGCGCAATTGGAGGCAAAATTTCAGACAACACTAAAGAATAGGCTCTTCAGATTCGATAAATTCTGGATCGACCACCCAACCTTCAAGAAGAACATCAAAACATGGTGGCAGGAGGAACTCCCGGAACAAAGGACAAAGATGCCCAGACTACACAAAAAACTCAAGTACATAAAGCAAATACTCAAGGAGTGGAACAAATAAGTTTTTGGGAACATTTACCAAGAGAAAAAAATGATCGAGGATAGAATGGGAGAGATGCAGGAGCAGTGCATCCAAGAGGGCTATACTGAGGAAAGGAAAAAAGAAGAAAACCAATTACTCCAGGATTGGGAAGCAAGATGTAAGCAAGAAGAGACCCTCTAGCGACAAAAATCCAGAATTAGGTGGCTTAAGGAAGGGGAGAGGAATACCAAGTTCTTCCACAAAACAACTATAGCGAGAAGATCTCATAATAAAATTTTGAATATTTGCGATCAATATGGGATAGAAAGAGAGTCCCACCAGGATATTGAAAACACACTAGTCAAACACTTCTAGGGGATAGCCAAAGAACCCAACTGGGACATGACTACTGCCATCCAAAGGATAATTAGACACATCCCCAAGTTGGTCACAGAGGAACATAATGCCTACCTGTGCAAACCCATAACAAAGGAAGAAGTTGACCAAGTGGTCCAGGAGATACCTATTGGAAAGGCCCCCGACCGAGACTACTTCATTGTGAAATTTTTCAAAGCCTGTTGGGATGTGATTAAGCATGAGATTTATGGTATAGTGGATGACTGCAGACACTCAGCCTCCATCGTGAAGGAACTAAATGCCACGATGATCACTCTGATCCCAAAAGAAAATGAAGCAAGAACTCCAAATCGCTACAAGTCGATAGCACTGTGCAATGTGGTCTATAAGATAATTTCCAAAGTAATAGCTAATAGATTGAAACCACTCCTTCCAACTTTGATGTCAAAGGAACAAGTGGGCTTTATGGAAGGGAGATAGATTTTGCATAATATCATACAAGCCCATGAAATAATACACACACTGAAAAGAAAAAGGAAAGTGGGGATGTTAATCCAGCTGGATTTGGCAAAAGCTTATGACAAAATAAGTTGGCACTATATGGCGAAGATGATGGAAGCTTTTGGGTTCGACCAGCATTGGATTAAATGGATCTTCAACCTAGTTTCTACAACAAGCTTCTTGTTGTTAGTCAATGGAGCCCCAACCAAAGCTTTCTAACCAACGAGAGGCATAAGACAAGGGGATTTGCTATCCCCCTTCTTGTTCATTCTAATGATGGAAGGGCTGAGCAGGAGTATATAAAACGCAACGACTGGAGGAGAAATAAAAGGCCTAAAATCGTTCGAGGATTGCCCGACCTCAACACACCAACAGTTCTTGGATGACACCCTGCTCCATGGCACCCCCACGATAAAGGAAGCAAAGGCATATAAAAGAATCTTAGAGGATTTCAGAGAGGCCTCGGGGGCTGAAATAAATCACTCCAAATCCATGATTTATTTTTTCAATACAAATCATGCAATCCAAAGGAACCTGGCCAATATTTTGGGGTTTGAGCGTAAAACACTCCCAATGAAATATTTGGGAATACCCCTGATGGATAGGGCCTGTAGGAACGTAACGTGGGAAGGAATTATCAACAAGTTGTAGGAGAGGGTAAAGAATTGGACGTATAGATCTCTAAACCTTGTCGGGCGGCTAATCCTCAGTAAAGCAGTCATACAAGAAATCCCAGTGTTCCTTATGTCGGTGTTTCCAACCCCCAAAGGCATCCTACAAAAAATCAGAGCCATCCAAAGAGAATTCCTATGGGGAGGAGCAGAGGACAAAAATAAATGGGCCTTAGTGGCATGGGACAAGGTGTGCAAATCGAAGAACAAAGGGGGGCTCGGGTTACAGGACCCACAGGTAACCAACGAGGCATACGGGGCAAAGTTGTGGTGGAGATGGGTAAAGGAAAGCTTGGTGCCATGGGTAAATATGTGGAAAGCTAAATGTTCCCTAGAAGTCAACAACCAGGAGCGGATCAGGTTCATGGGCACAAGGGAGGGGTCATCCATCTGGAATCTAGCTTGGAGAAATAAAAACTGGATACAGAGTCACAACTTTTGGGAAGTCAGGAATGGGAGAACAATGAGGTTCTGGGAGGATGCGTGGCAACATGAAACCAGAATGGAAAATCAGGACAGGGAGGAGCTCAAACATGGGACGATTAGGCAAGGAAAAATGAAAGTCCATCAGTATTGGAAACAGAGGGAGGGGAACACCAGGTGGAGGATTTGGGACAAACTTAACCCACAAAATCGAGCTTACGATGACATGGTGACGAAAGAGGTTGAGGAGGAATTGGCGAAAAGGAAAATTGGGGTCTCAGAAGAAGAGGACCAATTGAGGCGGGGAAGGAAAAATGGGGGCGAATTCAACCTACAAGAGGCCCGGTAGTACATAATAGGCCAGCACTAAGAAAACCCAGAGCCACACTAGGAGAGGATATGGAAGGGCCCCCAATGGCCAAAGATAAAAATGTTCCAATGGCTAGTCCTACATAAGAGGATATTGACCTGGGAGAACCTAACAAAAAGAGGTTTCATAGGTCCCTCATGGTGTCACCTATGTGAGGTCAAGGAAGAATCAACGGATCATCTCCTCGACAAATGCATCTATACAACTGAGATCTGGGATTGGGTGGCCTGTATTTACCGCCAATAAAATTGGGTTAGGGGGGATATCAGAGTGACAATCAAAGACTGGAAAGAGAGGTACAATGAAAATGAGGTGGTGAACCTTTGCTGGGGTCTGACGTCGGGGATGGTTATATAGGCAGTTTGGAAGAAACAGAACATGCGAATTTTCAAGAATGAAAGTCAAACGACATAGCAGATAAAGGACACAATTGTAACTCAAATAAGAGAAACAATGCAGAGCCTTAACCTTAACAATGCCAAAAGTCAAACCATAGGTCAAGACTCCCAAATTATGGAACTATTCTATCTGAAAGAATGGAACCATAGCATACATGTTGCCTGAGACCCGCAGATCCAGACAAGAGTTAGTACCTGGGCCCCTCCTCCGACAGGTTTCCTCAAACTGAATTTCTATGGGGCGACGAAAGGCAATCCGGGGGTGGCAGGAGCAGGTGGAGTGATAAGAGACAGTGGAGGAACAATCGTTCACCTATATGTTGGGAGCATAGGAAATTCAACAAATAACACAGCCGAGTTTGGAGCTCTGGAACTCGGCTTAGAGATTCTACGCAGAGAAGGCATGACAAATGCCATTGTGGAGGGATATTTGACTCTGGTTATTAGCAATGCGAAGAAATTCCAATATGGAACCAAGGTGAGCAAGGTGCAAAGGCATTGGCATCTAGCGCAATCCCTTCAAAAAATCAAGGAGCATCTACGAACCCTGAACACGGTAGAGTTTCGATGGATTCGCAGGACGACGAATGCACTAGCGGACATGCTAGCCAACGAGGGGGTTAACAGGGAGGGACATGAACTAGATGAGGTCTGGACTAGAATCCATACGGGACAACTTAGAATGGACTACCTTCACCTGGTGGCAAGAGATCATGGTGGCAACTTCAGAGATGAGGGTCATATTGAGGATGACGCGAGACTTCTCGAAATGACGTGAGACCCAGGGAGAATATGATTGTTACAACACTTGGCCACTAGTTATCATGTGGGAACACGATAAGCAACAGGTGGGCAGACGAAAGGTAGTATGATACATCAACAAGGTTAGAGGTGAAAGAAATATAGAATGACAAGGCAGTAGGCCGGATTGTTAGAATGAATTAAGGGATTAGGAGATGGTGATAACCAGGGAAGTATCATCGGCCCCCAGGATAGGTACGGGGAGAAGAACGATCGGATCCAAAGCGAGTAAGGGCATAGGAAAGGACCGGGGAAGAGATTGTAACATCATGGGAAACCTAGCCTTACCAGCAAATAATGAAAGGTGAGCTCACCACCTTGAGCAAAAATTGGTAGGAGGTACAAGCCTGCAGATGAGGAAACACTATAAGAAGAAGGCCAACATACAAGAGGGCAACCAAAAGGTGTTAACGAGTAAGGGTCACTACAACCTCAAGAGTAGAGTAGGTAAGGAGAGGAGTGAAGTGAGGAATAGGAAGAACTGCCAGCGTAGGGTCTCAAGGAGACAAAGAAACATGGGGCGCCTGAAGCACATGCAAAGAAAGAGAATCCCCTTGGGGAAGGAGATCCCAGAAAGATCGAGGCGTTTAACTAAGATTGAACATGCTGCGAGATTAGCGGAGAGCACCTTCCATGCGCTGGTCTTGCCGAAGGGGAAAACAAAAGTCAACAAGCGGGAAGAGGAAATTAAGGAGGAGCGGAGCGACAAAGAGTGGGGAGAGATGGCGTAGGAAGCAGATTGGGTGACGGACCTGGGGGCTATGCTTCTCAGGGAGACCCTCTACCATAAAATGGTAGAGATGACTTGGTTCACCAAGATGTTGATTGGAAAAATAAAATCCAAGAGGGAGGAGGCAAGACAGGAAGACCAACGAGAGATCAAAACAATGATGGAAGATATCCAGTGACGACTTGGAGGTCTGCAAACGATTATCAAACTGTTAGGGGAGGTAGAAAAGGCCCAAAAATGCAAGCAGTAGCGGTTGGCTGCATAGTTCCACCTTTACTTGAGATATGTCCATCATATGGAAATTACGCTTGCGGATGGACAAAGAGCACCAACCCAGATTAGGAAAACTAGAACAGTGCCCCCAAAGGAGGAAAACAAGGGCCAAGCGGGTGGTGGGAAGGATCACCCCCAGGTGTTGTAACTACTCTTAGTTTTTGGTCTTTGAATTCTGTTAGTTTTAATGGAAACTATGCCCAGGCTGTAGAAGGCTAGTTAAGTTTTGTAGTAGACTTGGGTTTAATGAAGTTGTTAGTTAGCTCTTTTGTGACTTTTCATCTCAGACTTGATAAGGGAGGTCTAGTCTGGTTTCCAAGTTTTGGCAGACTAGATACCTCTAGAGTGACTATCAAAACCAACATCAAGGGTCCCCGGGTATGGTTTCCTTTCAGGCAGACCAAGATCCCCATTTTGTATCATATTTTCTACAAGTAATATAGATTTCTACACTCATTTACAAAAAGAAAAGAGGTTAGGAAGGTTGGTAGTGTGACATATATTTTGAAAATGAGATCTAATATGGGTATAGGTTGGACAATCTAAGAGAAAGTGCTTTTCATATTCAACCTTCTTAGTGTCACAAAGGCGACACACTCTTTCATCCCATAGCGTTTTAGGAATTGACCAACGCCCAGTTTCACTATGGAGCTCATGAGAATTTATTCTTATCTTAGCAATGCCTATTTTTTCTTTACACTTAGCAAAACAAATTGATAATTTTGATCTTCTAGATTAGGGTTGATTACATCCTTATAATAACTTAATTTTATTTTTTCCTCTAACTCTCTATCACACCACATTTTCTCCTTAAATTTTGATTTGACATTTTTTTTGATAACATTTTTATTCTGCAAAACGGTGTCTTCCATGATTCCCCAATAGTTTAGCCAAGACCGAGCATCTTTATGCCATCCTCGCTTGAGTCGATGGTGGTTATGACTCGATTTTGAAGGAATTTTAGGAAGCGTCTTGTCTTCCATGTTGTTTAACTTGTTCTTGTACATTAGGTATCTAGTCATAGCCATGCTCTCAATGGGGGAGAGACTTGTTTCTAAGAGGAGGATGAGATAGGGCGTTTTTTCTTTAATTTTGAGATTATAGGTTATAAAATTATTTTGTATTTGCTTTATCTTTCTCTAGGATTCACGAGAGATACTACAACGCTCGACTTCACACCCATAAAGAATAACAGGTGTAACAAGAGTCTTAAAGAGGAGTTTCTTCTTATCCCAACTCCAAAGATCAGCTGATTTACAAATGTTTTCAAGCCCATAATAAGCTTTACATCCCCCAATAATCCTTTTCTCAATGCTATAATTCCAATTGAGCTTGTGGTGAATATCAATTCCAAGATATTTGTATGAAGTCGCTTCCTCCAATTTGTTGTTTTCATATACAAAGGTATCATAAGGGATCTTATTGGATTTAGTAATCATGACCTTAGTCTTGTCATTATCAATGGTCATACCCATATTGGAGCAAAAATCACTGAGGATTCTTAGTTGGTTTTCAAGATCATGGGGACTCCTTGCCATAAGAACAATATCATTGACATAAATAAGAAGATTGATGACTATACCAGTGAGAGTAGGGCCGATACAACTTGTTTTTTCCAAGCAATCTTCTAAGTTGTCAATGTATATGCCAAAAAGGGTAGAGGACAAGGGACAACCTTGTTTGACTCTGATATTGCAGTTAATCCCTTTTAACCAGCCCTCAATGTTTTTAAACTTAGCAATAACACTCTCTTACATTCTTATTGCATCAGCCCTCAACTCGAGAGACACTTTTATCTCTTCCAACCTCTTCCAAAGGTTTTTCCTAGGAACCATGTAAAAAGATTTTCTAAAGTCAACAAAACAACAAAAAAAATTGGTTTTAGTATTGTAGAACTCCTTTGCAGTGATCCTAAATGTAACAAGATGGTCCGCAGTTGAATGATATCTCCTAAACCCGGCCTGACCTTTAGCTCTTTTACCGTGACTTTCTAGCCAAAGGCTAATCTTCTTTTCCAAAATAATTCCATAAAGCTTGGCTAAAATTGGGCTAATCATAATGGTCCTATAATTAGAGGGAATGTTTCTATCCCCATTTTTAAAATTAGGAACAATGAGGCTTTGCGTCTAGGGTTTAGGGAAGCCCTGCTTGACTGCTAAATTGAAGAGCTTGTGTATGTGAGGGATAAGGATTGGCCCTCCAATTTTAAAATTTTTCAGCTTGGTAGCCTTCAATGCCCTTAGTTTTCCCATTAGCAAGTTTTAATTTTTATGTTTTAATTTTTTTAGTGTATATATATATATTTTAAATTGTATGTTTTAATTTTTTTAGTGTATATATATATTTTTTAAATTGTATATTTTTATGATTTTTTAATGAATATTTTAATTTTTAGGGGAATGTGATGTTTTTTTAGGTATTTTTCTTATTATTTAAAAAAAAATTATTTTAGGTGTTATAGTTTAGTTTTTTATCTTTTTTCAAAAGTTTTTTTTCACTAATTTGTTTGTTTGTTTGTTTTTTTGGGGTCATTTTCCCTATATAAATTTGTTTTTTA
>ML795002.1:306542-318605 GCA_009831015.1 Picea engelmannii | reverse complement strand
TGTTTTTTTCTTCATTTTAGAAAAAAAAATTGTGAAGATTTTCTCCTTTCTATTTTTTTAATGTAAATTAAAAAAAAAATTGTAAATAAATTTTCAAGTGACCATTTGGGGTTCAACTTTGGGTTGTTTATTTGTGTAGGGATTTGTTGTCAATGCTACAATTTCAATTAGGTCGTAAAGAGCTATAATTTCAATGTTTTAAAAAAAAACATTTTGTTTTAGGTAGCTTCACTTTTTTATTTAGGTGTTAATTTTAATGTTTTTCTATATGAATTTTGAAGGTCATGTTTCAAAAATGTTGTAATTTTAACCCCATTAGAAAAAATGGTGCTACCAGTAGCACCACTTTTTGATTTTGGGGTTGATTTTCATGCAAAAATATGGGTTTTAAGCACTAGAGTTCTCGTTTTGAGGTCACAGTTCTCGTTAAGTTGGTAATATTGTTAAGGGCCTTGTAGGCCAGAAACTTGTCCAAAACTTTGCTCTTAAGTTTTAAGAATTAAACCCAAGTACGTCTGGAAAATTCATCAATGAAAGTTAAGAAATACTTGCACCCAAAAAAAGGAGAAGAAAGTGAATTGCACACGTCACTGTGAACAAGTTGCAAAGGGCCCTAGGCATGCCAAGAGACACATTTGTCAAAAGTGTCCCAATGATGTTTGTCGATAACACAATCGACACAAACACCATCTCTGCATGAAACAAGAGGAAGTCTAGTCACCATCTATTGATTACATAGTTGCTACAATTAACGATAGTTTAGATAACCAAACCGTTCATGCCAAAGTTTGCTCAAGTCATCACTATGAGCAACAAAAATTGATGGAAAAGATGATGACCCAAAGTTGTCAAACTTGTACAACTAGTAATATCATTAACAATTCCAGTTGCAAGAACACGTTGAAGATATTTTAGATCATTAATTACAACTTGGTGAGGTGAAAACTCTACATTTTTACCTTCACCTGAATAAGTGATTTGATATACCAATAGAAGGTTACAAGAAAGACTTGGAACACATAATACATCATTGAAATGACCATTATCTACCCGAATTGTTCTAGATCCTACAACACTGAGAGATCTATCATCACCAACAAATATTTTCTTGTTGTTACATTCATTTAGAGTAGAAAATATGGCTTTGTCCTTAGCCATATTATAAGATGCTCCAGAATCAATAAACCACTCATCAGAAGAAGAAGTAGAAGTTGCATTAAACGAGAAACCATAAACAGGGAGTGCAAGTTCATGAGAAGAAGAAGAAGACGTAGAATCAATACTGATGTTGTGCTTCTTTATCGTTGCTTCTAAAGTTGCCATATTCTTGAAACATTTGGATTCATCATGACCATCTTTCCTACAAAAGTTGCAATGTCTGTCGATCTTCTTATCTTTAGATTTTTCTCCTTTGTCACCATTAGGAGCTAAACTTGTCTGAGTGGATTTGGGACCCTTGTTTTTCTTGTTGTTGCCGTGAGGATGTTGCTTCTTGGGATTCTTGTGTTTATCTTTCTGCTGGGACACTAAGGCTTTGTTGGAGGTATCGACAATGCTAACCACTCCAATTTGCACAAGCTCATATTGCTCTCGTACTAAGGCATCACAAAAGGATTCAAGAGAGGGATTTTTATAAGCAATCCCTAGAGCTTCTTTGGTGGCATAGAAGGTAGATACAAACACTGAATATGCACTACCAAGCTTAGCAAGAATAATATATATGCAACGTTCTTCTTTCAACTTTATGTTACATTCTTCACATAAAATTCTAAGTGTTTTAAACTTAGATAAATAATCTTCAATGCAAGAAAAATCATTTCGACTTAAAGTCATTATCTGATTTTCTATCTGGTGGGATCGAATGATATTGTGTTTACCAAACACAAATTCAATCTTTTCCCAAGCTTCATCGAAATGATCAATTTCTTGAAGATAAAAGCTTAAATTATGAGAGATGGACATTCCAATCAGTCCATGTGATTTGCCATTCCTATTTGCCCATTTGATTTTCTTTTCATCATCAATAGGTTCTAGTTCTTTCCCCCTGGTAATACGGTACAATCCTTTACTTCTTAATAAATCCTCCATATGAAATTTCCATTGGAAGTAGTTGGTGTTGGTAAGAAAAAGATCATTGGAAGAAGCCATATTAAATATGCAGATAATATGGATTTAAAAACTGAAACTTATGGTTTGGATGGAAGGATATCGAAAAATTAGACTGTTTTAAAAAAAAACGACAATAAAAATGGACTTCGGATGTGAATGTTATGCCCTTTTAAAAAAGGCATAAGCGATAACCAAAGAGCCACGTGGCAAGTAGAAGTTGGTCCATGTGGTGATACCTCTCCAAATAACCTCACTTTTACAAATAATTTGCTTTATGAAGTGACCCACTTTTATAAAAAGAAGCAGAGATCACTTTTACAATGAAGTTACTTTATAAAAGAAAATTACATGCAAAATAAATAACTTTAAAATAAAATATTAAAGCTACTTATAGTTATTCACTTTTATACTTGAAGTGAAATACACTTTACAATGGATGTATGAACTTTAAAAAAAAAAATAACAAAAAAAGAGACTTGAACTCAAGACCTCTTACTTAATATGACAACTTTTAACCAAGTGAGCTAAAAAAACATATTATATTAATTAGAAGAAGGATTGTTGTTGTTGTTGTTGATGATGATGATGAATATGGCCTTGGAGAGTGTGCTCATAAAAAAACATTTTTCACACGAGAAAAAACGTCGCTTCTCGATGACAACAAGAGTTAGATCTTGGTTAGCTTACCCATAAAATGCACCCTTTCCAATTTGTTTATGATTTGCCGAGATCGCATAGGGCGCAAGGCAAAGAACATACACAGATCCAAAAGAGTAGCAACCTGGAAACCAAAAACAAAAAACCAAAATAATACTCTGCAAAAATCTAAAAAGGAAATATTTAGGCTTTATACCTCCAGATCTAACTGAAATGATCATATCATAGGCAAACATAAACCTTTTCAAGTGAAACGAAAAATGTTATTGATTGAAACGAGCACTTTGGATGCAATGGAACAATCCTCTTAGCCCAAAAATGTATGGAAATGGCAGAAACCAGAGATGAGGAAACTCGACTTCACGATCTCGATCTACAACGAGAGCGGGTCTTCAAACAAAATCTGAGACCATGTTTGACAACACAGGTATTCCAATAGAGCATGAACACCTCCAGCAACTACTCACACAACCATATCAAAAATCAACACACCGATATTTTGACGTGGTAAAACCCTATGGGGAAACATTCACGACCCCAACCAACATGGCCACTTGGAGCAATTTATTAATGCAAAAGAAAAAGATTACAAAGAGATTTACAAGAGAGTTTCTCACAATCAATCATCATCAAATGACACTCCATCCTCTTTAAATAGAGATCATGGACCAATCGGGTGTTAAACGACGGATCAATGTAGTCACTAAGATCGAGGAGAACATAAACCGTCAAATCACTCTATGTCAGGAACATATCGTGACCATCGGATATCCCAACTACAAATGCATACTAAAGAAACACACTGAAAACCACACTTTTTTCTAATGACACATTTAGACCAAGTAGATCTTAACTAAAACCTAAGTGTCTAAATATTCTAATATTAAGGGAGCACTATGAAGGAATAAGGTCTATGATGTTGGAAAGTGCGTTTTTTTGAGGTTGTAATGTTGCAGTTTGGGATTATATTCTGGGAATGATGTTGCGAGGTTCGCTAGGGCATGAAGGATAAATCCGACTAGGATTTGAATCTATGTTTCGGGTATGAAGCAAGGAGAGGCATTGGAGCATGAAAGTTAAGGGTATGATGATGCTGTGAAAGGCATGAAATAATGAATCATGTAGGTGAAGTCGGAAGTACTTAGTGTATGAATATCTTAGGTTGGTTCTGTTGGCGACGGAAGCCACTCCTAGATTGCTTGCAGGAGCAGAGCCCGATGCCCATCAGTTTAATGTCATGGTTTAATAAATGGGCGATCAAATGGGTAGAGACTTGAGGAGATATCACTCTAACTCGGGGACTGGATTTGGTACGTAAAGAACAAAGGAGATATGGAATCCTAACTTCAGCCAGTGGGTTGATTAAAAGATGAGCAGGTGGAAGACTTAGTAAGAAAAATGAACAAATAGCTCTGGGCAACAGGCTTACAATGATTTGTAGGGAAAAAACTCTGAACGCAGGATTCTCCTGATTCAGGGCTTCAAGAAACTGAATAGAAGACTTGACTGGATCCTCCAATTCCAAGTCATTCAGCGTTAAGGAAATCACATGAACCGATTAGAGACTCCGTAACCATTACAGTGATCCATTACAACATCATCCTATAACAGCTACAATTCGACTGGATCCTCCAATTCTGAGCTGCTCTAACACAGTATAACAAAGATGTAAAGAAACTGGCATTCATAAGCCAAGAAGTCTCGGAAGTCTAGAAATAACCAGAAAACAGTGCTTCATTAAAGTTTTACAACTGGGAGCTCTGCTCAACCATCGATCATTACAAAATGGCAAAAATGCCTACATATACTCTTCCCTTTCTTTTGCCCAGCAGAGGCGTCTCAGAACTTTCAATGGATGGCGTTGCCTCAATCAAATCTGGCTTGCATTGCTCTGTCATACGCTACCTTAATTCGGCATGGCCCGTGTCAGAGGTAGTTGAACCCTTTGAATGTTGACTTGGCGTGTGCAGGTTCTTCTGGCGAATTGAAGACTCGGCATGGATTTCTTGAAGAGAATCGGTACGGGGGACCCTCCCGGGTAGATTTTTGGTCGGGACTTCCATACTCTTCAATAAATGACCGAGGAGAGGCCTCAGCCACCCTCTTTTCTCTGCATTCATTCCTGGCAGCTACTGGGATTTAGCCCACGTCGAATCGGTACCTGGGACATCACCGTGCCTTCCTGCTCTCAGGATCGTTTTAAATCCCCTCTTCTGAGCCGAAGCGGCTCTTTAGATTCCTTTCGGGAATCACTGTGCAAACTCGATCCACAGGTCCTTCTGACTTTCCTCTCGGCCTCTGCACCTAGCCATGGTGATCCCTGACTCTATATCGGGGTTTCGGGGTTTCGGACATTCCGCTGCCACCAACCATTATCCTCTCGAATCCTCGATCACCGATTCTCCGATGAGCGCTTCCACATACTGGCCCTCCCGGCTCAGCTCCCGCTCATATGACCAATCCTTGTGTCTGCGACCTTATTCCACTCCTATCGGGGTTTCGACGTTTGCAATGTCAACGCGCGCCTGTCTTTAGGAATCCCAATCCTCCGATCCCCGATGCGTTTCGGCCTTAGCCCTTTGGCTGTGCCTGGTCCACGTGACCACCTCCCTGTAAGACCGTAGCCTTATACTCCACTGTCGGAGTTTCAGACTTTTTGATGTCGAAATGTGCAAGTCCTCAAGACTCGCGATATACCGATCCTCGATGCGCTCCTTTGTGCGTTTGCCCATGCTGGTTGTAACTCCTGGTCAATGTGACCATCACTCCATGTGACTGCAGTCCAACTCCCCATCAGAGTTTTGGGATTCGCGGTTTCAAAATGCACGAACTCCTTGTGCACGAGATCTCCGATATCCCCATTCCCGATATGTCGATGAAGCCCTTCTGTGGAGCTTTCGCCGATGGCGCTAGATGATATTGCTAACAAGAATTATCGCTAACATTAGGCTCCATGGGGGATAGAGTCGTCCCTGCGATGCTCTAAGAACTCCTTCTGCAGTTCCAGTCGCCTTTTTGTTGGGCTATGGAGTCAAGCTCGAAACAGCCTGCTGAAAATACATGCCGATAAGTAAAAATGAAAAAAATAAACATACATGCTCAAAGGAGCTTATTTATGTACAACCTAATACTAATATACTTTGTACATGAGGCTAGGTGAAAGCAAATTTCCACCATATCCAATCAAGTAACTTCCTGAATGGAAGCTCCTTCCTTCTGTCAATGATTACAAACAGGTGGTGTAACCATGACAGTAGAATGGTTACGCTCTTCAACTCCTCCTTACAGGCTGAAGTTGAGATGAAATAGGGCAGATCCAATTTATGAAGGAAATGCAACTCCATGTATTCCTTCACAAGCTCATAGGACCAGTGGAAAACTCCAGAAAATTGGTGACATGCAGACTCCTCTGCTAAACAGTTGTGGATGTGTGGTCGAATATCTATGGTAAGCATAGGTGGGTGGACAACTGACATAGGCTGATTGATCTCAGGCGGTGGCTGCTCGCTGAGTGGCTCTGTGCAGTCTGTAAACTGCATCTTCGACTGCTCCTCTGGTTCTTCTAGTACCTCTTCTTGGCTCTCCCAAGGGTCAGAGTCATAATCATCATAGATAGGACCTGTGGGAGAGCTCTGCTTTTCAATTTGTTGCTTAGGGGGGATGATTTCCTCGCATTGTCTTTCATTTGTGAACAGAGGAGAAGGCTCTGCAGTCTTCTCTTGGAAGTTCTGGGTCTCCAGCTTAGAACCTGATTCATAGCTGTCATACACGGGTTGGCTGCTACCCAGGTCATCAATCTGCGATGTGGGGCTCTGCTGCTCCTCAATTGAATAGTCGTTAAAGCTGGGTGAGCACCAGACTTCTTCATATTGCAAAAAAGGAATGATCTCCAGATCCTCCTTTTCAATCCCAACTGTAAATACATCATGGGAAATCTCGTGAAGAAAAAGAGAACAGTCTTCTTCCCCAACTACCACTTCATCGTTCTGTTCTGAGACAACAAGCTGATCGGGGATATATGTTAATATGCTTACGAGATCTTCAATATTCTCCTCGAGAAATCCATCTAGAACATCTGCCTCAGAGACTGGAAAATCCTCCCCATTGTCCTCAGATTTTAACCTTGCATGTTGGGCAATGAGAGATATCATTAGTTCACTCAGAGCAACTTCCTCCCCCAGTCTTCTATCCTTACAACCCTCATCATCACAGCCTTCTTTAGACATAATCATATCTGGGAGGATTTCTTCTTCTTGGTTCTCCCATGGGTTAGATTCATAATGACCATAAACAGGTCCCGTGGGAAAGCTTTTTTCATAATCGCCCTCAGTAGAGCTGCTAAGGGCTCCTGCTTCAATGGATGGGAAATCCTCAACGTATTGTTCAGCTTCCCACCTGTCAAATCTGGCAGTGAGAGATTTTATCAGTTCCATAACTCCGCACGAAGCATCTCCTTCTTCCCTGGGATCTTCATAATCATTCATTGTAGAGATACCCAAATCATCTTCTTCAAAGGGTGGAAAATCCTCTGCACCTTGCTCAGCTTCCCACCTGTCAAGTCTAGCAGTGATAGATTTTATCAGTTCCATAACTTCGCCCGAAGCAGAAAAATGGGGAGGAGAAAGGACTGATTCCTGATCCAGGTCATCAGGATCCTCCCCACAACTTACGTCAGAAACAACTTTCTCTTGTATAGATTTGTGGTATCCCTCACAACAATTATGACAAATTAAATCAGGGGGATACAACCTCTGACAATAGGCGGTGAAAGCTGCGTGGAATTCACTGAGTGAAGAAATGCTAGCAGGGGGTAAAGAATGATACCATTTACGTGCATCCCCTGCTAATGAGAACATGAACATTTTCAGTAATACATCCTCATGATGTATCTCCCATTGATGCATGAGTTCATGAAACTCACTGAGGTGCTGAGCAAGATTGTCCCCTTCACGCTCTCTAAATCTGGGCAAATAATCACCCCATTCATCCGGAGAAGGGACATCATTAGGAAAACTAGGAATAACAGAAAAATTAAAAGGAGCAAACCTTCAAGCCAGGATTTCCTCCATATCGAACCAGTGGAGTCGCCAATTGATCCTTGAATCATGGAGTCGCCAGGTGAAAAATGTGCGGCTTCGAATGTGTCTGGTCCTTGTTCACCATCAAAGGCCAGATCTTAACATTATCATTACCCCAGGAAACTTCTCAGGCTGAGAAAGCAGCCGCTGAAACCTTCTCGAGAAAGCTCCTCTGGGTTAGCTTTCAGGTGTGCCAACAATGGCCACAACTGAAACAGTAAAATGGAAACAATGGAGTCGCCACAGTGGAGTCGCCAGGTGCACAGTAGCAATCTGAATAATTCTGATTTTTGATGCACCTTCAGAATCAATTGATCGTTGTCGTTCTGCCCAGGGAAAATGTTCAACTTCGTCCTCGGCAATGGCGCCATAAATGTTGGTGACGAAAGTCACTCCTGGATTGCTTGCAGGAGCAGAGCCCGACGCCCATCAGTTTAATGTCACGGTTTGATAAATGGGCAATCAAATGGGTAGAGACTCGAGGAGATATCACTTTAACTCGGGGACTGGATCTGGTACATAAAGAACAAAGGAGGTTTGGAATCCTAACTTCAGCCAGTGGGTTGATTAAAAGATGAACAGGTGGAAGACTTAGTAAGAAAGGTGAACAAACAGCTCTGGGCAACAGGCTTACAGCGGTTTGTAGGGGAAAAACTCTGAACGCAGGATCCTCCTGATTCAGGGCTTCAAGAAACTGAATAGAAGACTTGACTAGATCCTCCAATTCCAAGTCATTCAGCGTTAAGGAAATCACAGGAACCGATTAGAGACTCTGTAACCATTATAGTGATCCATTACAACATCATCCTATAATAGCTACAACTCGATTGGATCCTCCAATTCCGAGCTGCTCTAACACAGTATAACAAAGATGTAAAGAAACTGGCATTCATAAGGCAATAAGTCTCAGAAGTCTAGAAATAACCAGAAAACAGTGCTTCATTAAAGTTTTACAACTGAGAGCTCTGCTCAACCATCGATCATTACAAAATGGCAAAAATGCCTACATATACTCTTCCCTTTCTTTTGCCCAGCAGAGGCGTCTCATAACTTTCAATGGACGACGTCGCCTCAATCAAATCTGGCTTGCATTGCTCTATCATACGCTACCTTAATTCGGCATGGCCCATGTCAGAGGTAGCCGAACCCTTTGAATGTTGACTTGGCGTGTGCAGGTTCTTCTGGCAAATTGAAGACTCGGCGTGGCTTTCCTGAAGAGAACCGGTACAGGGGACCCTCCCGGGTAGATTTTTGGTCGGGACTTCCATACTCTTCAATAAATGACTGAGGAGAGGCCTCAACCACCCTCTTTTCTCTGCATTCATTCCAGGAAGCTACTGGGATTTAGCCCACATAGAATCGGTACCTGGGACATCACCGTGCCTTCCTGCTCTCAGGATCGTTTTAAATCCCCTCTTCTGAGCCGAAGCGGCTCTTTAGATTCCTTTTGGGAATCACTGTGCAAACCCGATCCACAGGTCCTTCTGACTTTCCTCTCGGCCTCTGCACCTAGCCGTGGTGATCCCTGACTCTATATTGGGGTTTTGGGGTTTCGAACTTTCCGCTGCCACCAACCACTGTCCTCGTGAATCCCCAATCATCGATTCTCCGATGAGCGCTTCCACGTATTGGCCCTCCCGGATCAGCTCCCGCTCATATGACCAATCCCTGTGACCACGACCTTATTCCACTCCTATCGGGGTTTTGGCGTTTGTAATGTCAACGTGCGCCTGTCCTTAGGAATCCCGATCCTCCGATCCTCGATGCGCTTCGGCCTTAGCCCTTTGGCTGTGCTTGGTCCACGTGACTGCCTCCCTATAAGACCGTAGCCTTATACTCCACTGTCTGGGTTTCATACTTTTTGACGTCGAAATGTGCAAGTCCTCAGGACTCGCGATATACCGATCCCCGATGCGCTCCTTTGTGCGTTTTCCCCTACTGGCTGTAACTCTTGGTCAATGTGACCATCACTCCATGTGACCACAGTCCAACTCCCCATCAGAGTTTCAGGATTCATGGTTTCAAAATGCATGAACTCCTTGTGCACATGATCTCCGATATCCCAATTCCCGATATGCCGATGAAGCCCTTCTGTGGAGATTTCGCTGATGGCGCTAGATGATATCGCTAACAAGAATTATCACTAACAGGTTCTTGTTAGGATATTTATACACTTAGGAGTTTTTTAAGATCTACTTGGTCTAATGTGTCGTTAGATAAAAGTGTGTTTCTTTAGTATGCATTAGTTTGCATTTGCAGTTAGGAAATCTGACGGTCACGATATGTTCCTGACATAGAGTGATCCGACGATTCATACTCTCCTCAATCTTAAAGACCATTGATCCGTGGCTTAACACCCGATTGGTCCATGATATCTATTTAAAGAGCATGGAGGGTCATTTGTCGATGATCGATTGTGAGAAACTCTCTTGTAAAATTTCTCTGTAATCTTTTTCTTTGCATTAATAAACTGCTCCAAGTGACCGCGTTGATTGGGGCCGTGGATGTTTCCTCGTCGGGGTTTTACCATATGAAAACATCGGTGTATTGATATTTGATCTGGTTATACAAAAGGTTACTGAAAGTGTATGTCCTCTGTTGGAATACCTGTGTTGTCGAACATGATATTAGAGCATGTTTGAAGACCCGCTCCTGTTGTAGATCGAGATCATGAAGCCGAGTTACCTCATATCCATTTTATGTCATTTTAATACATTTATGGGCTGAGAGTACCGTTCCATTGTGTTTGGAGCACTTGTTTCATTCAGGAACACTTTTCGTTTCACTCGAAAAGGTTTCTGTTTGCCCAAAATACGACCATTACAGTTAGATCCGGAGGTATAAAGTTTGAATACACATTTTAATTTTTTTTTGCAGAGAAGTATTTTGGTTTTATTTTGGTTTTGTATTATTTATTTCTGGGTTGCTACTCTTTTAGATCTGCATATGCTCTTTTCCCTGTGCCCTGTGAGATCTTGGCAAATCAGAAATAGATAGGAAATGGTGCATCTTCCAGGTAAGCTAACTGAGATCTAACCCTTGTTGTCATCGAGAATCATTTTTTTTTTCTTGTGTGAAAAGAGTTTTTTTTTAGCATGCTATAAGGTCTCTTCCAACAGAGCCTTATAAAGCATAATATAAAACATAAATTTAATTAGAGAAGTGCTATCCTAACATCTTTACAATTCCTTATTCAGCATAACCATTCATAACCATTTAACATAATTAAAATTTATGAGCAGATCATAATAAATTACATAACGCAGCAGAATAATGAAAATACATACCTCTAACTGATGCTACTACTGCCAACTCTCCCTGATGCTCTGCCCAAAACCATCTAACCTCCCATCCAGCTAGGAACAAAGCCTCTCCAACTCCCTAGCTCCAGGATTCCGTAAGGATTCCTAGCCCCAGAGCCCAAAACTCCTAGTAACAGGTGCCCCCTCTGTAACAGTCCTACCACAAGCTTCTCCAACCAAAAAACCCAGTAATACAGTCTTCCAATTTGAAAAATAATGCTCCCTCCAAAAAAATAATCCCCTTCTCTCGAGTGTTTTCCCCCCTCATATCCCCCTTTCCCTTCACCGCCTTCTCCCTTTCATTAAGACTCACCCACCTTATCCCTCCATTCAATGCCAACCACCTTATCCCCTTTCTCTTAAATGGTTCCCTCATTCGATACGTTAAGTTTTGATTTAATAAATTAAAATTTATTAAACTCAAATTCATTAACCAAATATTTAATTAGTTAATTAATTAATTAATTAATATACATTAAACAATTATTAAATCAGGACAATTAATTAATTAACTAATATACATTAAACAATTATTAAATCAGGACAATTAATTAACTAATATAGATTAAACAATTATTAAATCAGGACAATTAATCAATCAATTAATTAACTAATATACATTAAACAAATATTAACTCAAGACAATTAATTAGCTACTCATGGTTGGTACATACACCCACTCTTCAGGAAACTTCGTCCTGAAGTTAAAGTATTTTAAGATATAAGGGAAAAGACACAGGGTTCACACATTCATATCCAATAACCAACATTATTAGTAAGTAAGCCAAGAAAACTCATACATACTAGTGTACATGTACAAGAAATGCATGTGTAGCTAGTACATACAAGTCTTGTGCATGTACTAATAACAATAACTATCACCTCTATAGTAATTTATGTATGCATCCAATCCAATC
>ML795002.1:294723-306357 GCA_009831015.1 Picea engelmannii | reverse complement strand
CTACTCATCTTTCCTCCCTAACTTACTTCCATCTTCCATTCCTATCCTTCCTCTGTTGGACTATCTTGGAGTGTCAACTATATTGACCTAACTCCAAATAGAACCCGTAAGCGGAAGTGTCACTATCTTGACCAAGCTTCCCCAACAGACAACTGACAGTCATCATCACACGTCTAGGGGAGCGTGAGCTAACATCATCCTCCCATGACTCCAGGTTTCAGAGGATACACGGTGGGAAATGCCTTCACCCCTCATAACAGGACTAGGGTCCACACCCTACAATGGAATATAGAGTGGCACCGTGTTGCTGGGAGTTTTTTCATCGTTTATTCGGTTTTAGGCAGTCTCACCAATTGAAATCCTGCACTGGTCCACATATCATAACATTGCATTCAAACCAATGTAATTTCACATACAAAGATTCATACCATATTGTTTCTCAGTCGGTGGTCATGACATCCACTTTTATTACCATTATCCCTTGGCTATTTCATAGCCCAATGACCTGCAGATTAGTCTGTAACACAAACTCATACATATCTATGCATTATCATCATGTAATTGCATACAACCATAATTTCAATTCTGTATCCACATACTGTCAACTTTAACATCAAAGTTTTCAAGTTAGAAATAGATCTCATAATACCCCATAATTCAATTAACGTTACCCATTCATAGAATTATCATTTACATAATAGATTGCATCATATCCAACATCTTTCAAATAACATTTAAACCTTTATAGGATTTGCATTCACATAGTATATCGCATCATATCCATCATCATCAATAACATTTAAACATTCATAGAATTTACATTCACATAATAGATCACATCATATCCATCATCATCATTAACATTTAAACATTCATAAAATTTACATTCTCACAATATATCGCATCATATCCATCATTATTCAAATACATTTAAACATTCACAAGGTTCATACGTCTTAAAAGTTCAAGTGTATCATTTAATAGTTTCACTGTGAATATAAAATAAAGGTGTTTAGGCCTTAGGTAATCATAGCTGTCTAAGTCAAAAGGCGGCGTTACATACACCCAACCTTCGAGAACATATTCTGGAGGTGGTCAAAAAGTGAGGGATAATCTCGTCGTAATGTCTCGGCATCCTCCCAAGTAGCAGATCTTGGACTAAACTTGTCCCACTGGACCTTAACTTGGTCTACTAGACGGTTCCTGAGCTGTCGGACTCTACGGTCCAATATGCGTAACAGTTCTACTGTGAGGGTTCCCATGTCTGATACCTGTAATTCCTTCCAATTTAGTTTATGTGATTCAACAACAACATAATGACGTAGAACAGATACATGAACAACATTATGAGTTTTATGCAAGTGGGGTGGCAGTACGAGACGATAGGCAACGGGTCCAATTTTCTTTTGGATTTTGAACGGTCCTATAAATCGAGGTGACAACTTTGTCCCCTTCCTGAACCGAATGGTACTCTTATTAGGCCTGATACAAATGAAAACCTGATCTCCCACTTTATAACTTCGATTAGTCCTGTGTGCATCCACATAACTTTTCTATCTATCATGTGCTTCCTTTAGTCTCTGCCTAATCTGAATCAACTATTCCTCCATCTCTTGAATCAATTCTAGCCCAATTGTTACTTGGTCTTCTAACCTCTCCCAACTCAATGATGTTCTGCATGGCCTTCCATACAAAGCTTCGTAGGGTGGCATGCTGATGGAGCTATGAAAACTGTTATTGTAGGCGAACTCCACCAAAGGTAGGTACTTCTCCCAATGGGTTTGATTATCCATAACATACATCCTAAGCATGTCTTCCATAACCTGATTTACTCTCTCAGTTTGCCCATCAGTTTCTAGATGATAAGCTGTGCTTAAGTTCAAATGAGTCCCCAACGCTGACTGCAAACTTGTCCAAAACCTAGAAGTGAATCTGGAGTCCCTATCTGAAATGATCTTCTTAGGTATCTCGTGCAAACGGATGACCTCGCTTACAACCACGCATGCCACATCAGTGACATCGTAAGTGTCTCTAACCGGAATAAAATGAGCACTCTTGGTTAACTTATCAACTATCACAAGAATGGCATTGTGTCTATGAGATGTGAGCAACAACCCCACAACAAAATCCATGGAAATGACTTCCCACTTGGACATAGGAACATCATGTGGTTGTAGGAGACCTGCCGGGTGATGGTGGTCGACTTTCACTTGTTGACACTCTAGGCACTTGGCAACGAAATGGACTACATCGCACTTCATGCCTACCCAGAAGAAGAGCTTCCTCATGTCTACAAACATCTTCTTCACACCCGGATGTGCACGATAAAGTGCTCTATGGGCTTCCTTTAGTATGATGCTTCGAATATCCCCACTTTTAGGGATGTACATCCTTCCTCGATATCTTAATAGTCCGTCTACTTCCAGACTATATCCTTCATACTTTGGATCTAATTGCCTCCCACTCTGGAGGTTTGAAGTAACCTTTAAATACCAACTGTCTCCATGGAGTTGCATCAACACACGTTCCCTCAGATTGACTTTTAAGGGTACCAAGGAGAAGACACGTGGTCTCCTACTCAAGGCATATGCGACCACATTTTCCTTTCCTTTGATATATGAAATACCAAAATCATACTCACTCATGAACTCACTCCATCGCCTTTGCCTGGCATTCAAATCCCTTTGAGTGAAGAGATGTTTTAAACTTTGATGGTTTGTTTTGAGCTCAAAGTTTCGCCCTACTAGATAGTGCCTCCAAAGTTTCAGAGCTAGCATTACAGCTGCCAACTCTAAATCATGAGTAGCATAAAGCTCTTTGTGTTTCTTCAACTTCCTTGACACATAAGCTATCACTCCTCCATCCTGCATTAGCACGACCCCCAACCCTTGCTTCGAGGCATCTGTGCAGGCCGTGAAGTGATTTTCCATATCCGACACTCATAGAATTGGCGCACTAGTTAGTAATCTTTTAAGCTCGATGAATGCACTATCACATTCTTCTGTCCATTCATACCTGACCCCCTTGCGCTAGAAAGTGGTGATGGGTTTCGCTATTTTAGAGAACCCTTCCACAAATCTCCGATAATAACCTGCTAGCCCCATGAAGCTCCTTACCTCATGAGCATTTTTCAACACTGGCTACTCCATAATGGCCTTTACCTTTTCTGGGTCCACGAAGATTCCTTCCTTGGAAATGATATGACCTAAATAATGAATTTCCTTCTGGAAGAAGGAGCACTTCGACAACTTCCCATATAATTTGTTCTCTCTAAGGCAAGACAACACCACTCGCAAGTGTTCCTCATGTTCTCTTTCGTTCTTGGAATAGATAAGGATATCATCTAAAAAGACTTATACAAAGCAATCTAAGTACTTCTGGAATACACCATTCATGAGGTTCATGAATACTGCTGGTGCATTGGTCAATCCGAAAGGTACTACAACGAACTCGTAATACCCAAACCGAGTTCGAAAGGTAGTTTTAGGAATATCACCTTCCTTAATCCTTAACTGGTGATACCCTGATCGCAAATCAATCTTTGAGAATACTGCTGCTCCTTTCATCTGATCGAAGAGATCATCTATTAGTGGCATTGGGTACTTATTTTTCACTGTAGCATTGTTCAAGTCCTTGTAATCTATACACAGTCGTAATGAACCATCCTTCTTCTTCACAAAGATTACCGGTGCACCCCAAGGTGAGACACTAGGCCTTATTAGTCCTAAGTCAAGTAGCTCTTTCAACTACATCTACAACTCACAAAGTTCTGGCACTGTCATCCTATACAAAGTCTTGGAAATTGGTTTTGCACTAGGTTTTAGCTCAATAGTAAAATCAAGCTCCCTCTCAGGAGGTAACCCTGGTAACTCGTTCGGAAAAACATCCCTAAACTTCGACAATACTAGGTACTGATCTAAAGAGGGTTCCTTCCTTTCATTCATTGCTTCCACAACATACATTCGACACCCTTGCCTCATGCACCGCTTAACCTTCATAGTTGAGATGAAGCGTAGAGACACCTGTCTCCGTATACCGTGGATCTCTACCGACCTTCCTTCATCGTCAATACAAAGCACCCTTTTTGCGAAACAATCTACCATAGCTCAATGTGCTTCTAACCAATCCATTCCAATGATTAGGTCATACGTTCTAAGAGTAGTGACGTATACCTTCAACCTGGTAGTACAGACTCCCAGGTCTACTAGACAATTATTAATGCTAGGTCCTACCGCTTGTTTTTCCCCCGAAGCCATCTCAACTTGTTTAAAGTCATCGTGCTCGTAGGATGCCAACCCACTCTTTTCTAATGCAGATGGTGAAATGAAACTATATGTAGCACCAGAATCAAATAAAATTTTAAGATTGATATGATTTAGCATACCTGACAACTCCACCACTGTGGATTGATGTTCTTCCTGGCGATTATTAATTGCTGCATAAATCTGGTGGCTGCCACTTGCTCTTCCCATTGGAGCCTTTCCTTCTCTATGCACAAATCCTGCTTGCAACTCTAGGCAGTCACACTGGTAATGGGGTCCTCCACACCCTCAACATGTAACACGAGATGGAACCTGCGCATTGCTCTTTGACCATGTGTAAGGTCTTTTCCAACAGAGCCTTATAAAACATAATATAAAACATAAATTTAATTAAAGAAGTGCTATCCTGACATCTTTACAATTCCTTATTCAACATAACCATTCATAACCATTTAACATAATTAAAATTTATGAGCAGATCATAATAAATTACATAACACAACAGAATAATGAAAATACATACCTCTAATTGATCCTACTGCTGCCAACTTTGCCTGATGCTCTGCCCAAAACTGTCTAACCTCTCAGCCAGCTAGGAACAGAGCCTTTCCGACTCCCTAGCTCTAGGATTCCGTAAGGATTCCTGGCCCCCGAGCCCAAAACTCCCAACAACAGGTGCCCCCTCTATAACAGTCCTACCACAAGCTTCTCCAGCCAAAAAAACCAGTAATACAGTCTTCCAATCTGAAAAATAATGCTCCCTCCAAAAAAATAATCCCCTTCTCCCAAGTGTTTTCCCCCCCTCATATCCCCCTTTCCCTTCACCGCCTTCTCCCTTTCATTAAGACTCACCCACCTTATCCCTCCATTCAATGCCAAACACCTTATCCCCTTTCTCTTAAATGGTTCCCTCATTTGATACGTTAAGTTTTCATTTAATAAATTAAAATTTATTAAACTCAAATTCATTAACCAAATATTTAATCAGTTAATTAATTAATTAATTAATTAACTAATATACATTAAACAATTATTAAATCAGGACAATTAATTAATTAATTAATTAACTAATATACATTAAACAATTATTAAATCATGACAATTAATTAATCAATTAATTAACTAATATACATTAAACAATTATTAATTCAGGACAATTAATTAGCTACTCAGGGTTGTTACACACGCTCTCCAAGGTCGTCTTCAACAACAACAACAACACTCCCAATCCTCCTTCTGAACATTGCAATATGTTTTGCTAGACCATTTGGTTACAAGTTGCCTTATTAAGTAAGGGGTCTTGAGTTCAAGTCTCTCTTTTGTTACTTTTTTTGAAAAAATTTCATGCTAAAATTGTAAAGTGTATTTCACTTCAAGTAGAAAAGTGAATCACTATAAGTAGCTTTAATATTTTATTTTAGAGTTATTTATTTTGCATGCAACTTTTCTTTGTAAAAGTGATCCCCACTTCTCTTTATAAAAGTGGGTAACTTTATAAAGCAACTTACACTACCACGTGTTCCTTTGGTTACCGTTTATGCCTTTTTTAAAAATGGCATAACCCTCACATCTCAAGTCCATTTTCAGTGCCATTTTTTTTAAAACCACATAAGTTTTCGAGATCTTTCCATCTAGATCATCAGTTTCAGTTTTTAAATCCATATTATCTGCATATTTAATATGGCTTCTACAAGTAATCTTTTGCTTACCAGCACCAACTACTTCCAATGGAAATCCCATATGGAGGATTTATTAAAAAGTAAATGATTGTACTGGATTACCCTGGGAAAGGAAACAACATCCACTGATGCTAATAAGAAAGCCAAATGGGATAGTAGGAATGACGAAGCACGTGGATTAATCAGAATGTCCATCTCTTTTGATTTAAGGTTCCACATTCAATCAATTGATCAACCCAAAGACGCTTGGGACAAACTTGAATATGTTTTTGGCAAACACAATATTATTCGAGAACAACAAATAGAAAATCAAGTACTGACTTTAAGTCCAAATGATTTTTCTTGCATTGAAGATTATCTATCTAAGTTTAAAACACTCAGACTTTTATGTGAAGAATGTAAGATAAAGATAGAAGAAGATCGTTGTATCTATCTTATACTTTATAAGCTAGGTAGTGCATATTCTGTGTTTGTATCTACCTTTTATGCCATGCAAGAGGCTCTAGGGGCAGCTTATTAAAAACCCAGTCTTGAGAACTTTTGTGATGCTTTGATTAGAGAGCAAGATAAACTTGTACAACTTGGAGTGATCAACACTGCAGATACCTCCAACAAAGCCTTAGTTGTCCATCAGAAATATAAACCCAAGAATACCAAGAAGCAACATCCTCACCACAACAACAAGCAATATAAGGGTCCCAAACCCACTAAGACAACTTTCGCTCCTAATGGAGACAAAAGAGAAAAATATAAAAATAAGAAGACTGACAGACATTTCAAATTTTGTGATAAAGATGGTCATGATGAGTCCAAATGTTTCAAGAAGATGGCAGCTTTAGAAGCAACGATGAAGAAGCACAAGATCAATATTGATTCTACTACTTCTTCTTCTTCTCATGGACATGCACTTTCAACTTCTGGTTGCTCCTTCAATACAACTTCTATTTCTATTTCTGATGAGTGGCTTATTGATTATGGAGAATCTTATCATATGGCTAAGGATAAAGCCATATTTTCTACTCTAAATGAATGTAACACCAAGAAAATATTTGTTGGTGATGATAGATCTCTTAGTGTTGAACAATATGTTTTGCTAGACCATTTGGTTAAAAGTTGCCTTATTAAGTAAGGGGTCTTGAATTCAAGTCTCTCTTTTGTTACTTTTTTTGAAAAAGTTCATGCTAAAATTGTAAAGTGTATTTCACTTCAAGTATAAAAGTGAATCACTATAAGTAGCTTTAATATTTTATTTTAGAGTTATTTATTTTGCATGCAACCTTTCTTTATAAAAGTGATCCCCACTTCTCTTTATAAAAGTGGGTAACTTTATAAAGCAACTTACACTACCACGTGGTCCTTTGGTTACCGTTTATGCCTTTTTTAAAAAGGGCATAACTCTCACATCTCAAGTCCGTTTTCAGTGCCAATTTTTTTAAAACCGCATAACTTTTCGAGATCTTTCCATCTAAATCATCGGTTTCAGTTTTTAAATCCATATTATCTGCATATTTAATATGGCTTCTACAAGTAATCTTTTGCTTACCAACACCAACTACTTCCAATGGACATCCCATATGGAGGATTTATTAAAAAGTAAATGATTGTATCAGATTACCCTAGAAAAGGAAACAACATCCATTGATTCTGATAAGAAAGCCAAATGGGATAATAGAAATGACAAAGCACGTGGATTAATCAGAATGCCCATCTCTCCTGATTTAAGGTTCCACCTTCAATCAATTGATCAACCCAAATACGCTTGGGACGAGATTGAATATGTTTTTGATAAACACAATATTATTCAAGAACAACAGATAGAAAATCAAGTACTGAATTTAAGTCCAAATGATTTTTCTTGCATTGAAGACTATGTATCTAAGTTTAAAACACTCAAACTTTTATGTGAAGAATGTAAGATAACGATAGAAGAAGATCGTTGCATCTATCTTATACTTTCTAAGCTAGGTAGTGCATATTTTGTGTTTGTATCTACCTTTTATGCCATGCAAGAGGATCTAGGGGTAGCTTATTAAAAACCCAGTCTTGAGAACTTTTGTGATGCTTTGATTAAAGAACAAGATAAGCTTGTACAACTTGGAGTGATCAACACTGTAGATACCTCCAACAAAGCCTTAGTTGTCCATCAGAAAGATAAAACCAAGAATACCAAGAAGCAACATCCTCGCCACAACAACAAGCAATATAAGGGTCCCAAACCCACTCAGTCAACTTTCACTCCTAATGGAGACAAAAGAGAAAAATATAAAAATAAGAAGACTGACAAACATTGCAACTTTTGTGATAAAGATGGTCATGATGAGTCCAAATGTTTCAAGAAGATGGCAGCTTTAGAAGCAGCGATGAAGAAGCACAAGATCAATATTGATTCTACTACTTCTTCTTCTTCTCATGGACATGCACTTTCAGCTTCTGGTTCCTCCTTCAATACAACTTCTACTTCTATTTCTGATGAGTGGCTTATTGATTATGGAGAATCTTATCATATGGCTAAGGATAAAGACATATTTTCTACTCTAAATGAATTTAACACCAAGAAAATATTTGTTGGTGATGATAGATCTCTCAGTGTTGAAGGATCTGGAACAGTTCAAGTAGAAAATGGTCATTTCAATGATGTATTATGTGTTCCAAGTCTTTCTTGTAACCTTATATCAGTATATCAAATCACTCATTCAAGTGAAGGTAAAACCGTAGAGTTTTCATTTCACCAAGTTGTAATCAAGGATCTAAAAGATCTTAAGAATGTTCTTGCAACTGGAATTGCTGATGATATTACCAGGTTGTACAAGTTTGACAACTTTGGGTCATCATCTTTTTCATCAGTTTTTGTTGCTCATAGCGATGACTTGAGAAAACTTTGGCATGAACGGTTTGGTCATCTAAACTATCGCTCATTGCAGCAACTATGTAATCAACAGATGGTGACTGGTCTTCCTCTTGTTTCATGTAAAGATGGTGTTTGTGCCGGTTGTGTTCTCAACAAACATCATCAGGACAATTTTGACAAACATGCCTCTCGGCACGCCTCGGGTCCTTTGCAACTTGTTCACAGTGATTTGTGTGGTCCAATTTCTTCTCCTTGTTTTTCTGGGTGCAAGTATTTCTTAACTTTCATTGATGAATTTTCCAGACGTACTTGGGTTTACTTCTTAAAACTTAAGAGCAAAGTTTTTGACAATTTTTTGGCCTACAAGGCCCTTGTAGAAAAACAATTTGGACATCAAATTCAAAGGTTAATAATAGATAATGGAGGCGAATATGTGAACAATAATTTTACAAGTTACTGCACTACACAGGGAATCCAAATGCAATACACTGTTCCATATACACCACAACAAAATGGTGTTGCTAAGAGAAACAACCACACATTAAAAGAAATGGCTAATTGTATGATTCAATTTAAGGGATTAAGTCTAATGTATTGGGTGGAAGCCATCAACTGTGCAAATTACATAGTAAATCGCACTCCCACAAGGGCTCTTAAATATATAACACTGGAAGAAGATTGGAATAAAATTAAACTAGATGTAAGTCACTTTCGTGCATTTCACAATATAGCATGGGCTCACATTCCTGATGAGAAAATGAAAACATTGCAGCCTAAAAGTGAGAAGTGTATATTTGTTCGTTATTATGAAGATGTCAAAGGTTATAGACTTCTTCAAACACATTGTAATGAAATTATTATTAGAAAATATGTTAAATTTGATGAAAATCTCTTGGCTTGAGAGCCTAATTCGATGTTTGTGCATTCTTTGGCTTGCGAGCCTAATTCAACGGTTGTGCCTTCATCGACCTGCGAGCCATGTTCGATGTTTGTGCCTTCTTCTGTTTTGGTTTCTTCTTCAGATGATGACAGTGAGGATGAAAATCCACCTCCGCCTGCTCACCTTCCTCCGGATGAGTCCTTTGAATCTGAACCAACACCAGCTCCACCACTTTCTAGATGGGTTTGTTCAACATGAGAAGCAACTGATGATCCTTTTGGTGATCCTTCAAATCAACGTCAGACATGTTCACAGTTCCAGCGAGCCTCTTTTCTTTTGGATCAAGTTTTAGAAACTCATGATCCAGAGACATTTGTAGAAGCTTCAGGTCATCGAGATTGGGATACAAAAATGAATGAAAAGTATTGTTCTTTATTGACAAACGATACTTGGGATCTTGTACCTCTTCCAAAAGGAAGAAAACTTGTTAGATGCAAATGGGTCTGCAGAAGTAAGTATGCATCAGATGGAAGTGTTGAAAGACACAAGGCTCGATTAGTTGCCAAAAGATTTTCCCAAGTTGAAGGAATTGACTATAATGAAACCTTTTCCCCTATAGCCAAAATAAATTCCATTTGCCTTGTTCTTGCCCTTGTTGCCTCACATAAATGGGAGGTCCATCAGATGGATGTTAAATCCGTCTTCTTGCATGGAGATTTTCAAGAAGAAATATACATGGAACAATCTACTGGCTATGTCCATAACGTCATCATAAGAAATCTCTTTATGGTCTCAAGCAAGCTCCCCGAGTTTGGTATGCCAAAATGGGCAACTTTCTTATTGCCACTAGATTCTCTAGATGCCATTATGATCCTAATGTCTATACCAAGAAAGTTAGAAGCCATATCATAATCCTTGTCCTTTATGTTGACGACCTTATCCTTACTGGTAGTGACTCAAAACTTTTAAACCATGCGAAAACCAACCTTAAGAAGAAATTTTAAATGACAGACTT
This sequence comes from Picea engelmannii, assembly GCA_009831015.1. Taxonomy (NCBI): domain Eukaryota; kingdom Viridiplantae; phylum Streptophyta; class Pinopsida; order Pinales; family Pinaceae; genus Picea; species Picea engelmannii. The sequence continues at coordinate 295,673 of ML795002.1, read as the reverse complement.
AGGCTTTTTGCACTATTTCCTTGGACTCCAAGTTTTGCAAACCAATGAAGGAATTTTTCCTTCCCAGTCTAAGTATGCGTGTGACCTTCTTCGTCGCTTTCACATGGATGATTGTAAACCAAACCCTTCTCCCTTCCAGTCTAGAGTCAAGCTTACTGCCACCTGTACTTCTCCTGAAGTTGATGCCACCTTGTACAGTCAGTTAGTTGGTAGCCTCTTATACTTGACTCATACCCATCCTGATCTTTCCTTTGCTGTTGGTCTTCTTGCCCGGTATATGCAAACACCCCATGAAAGCCATTGGAAATCAGCTAAAAGGATACTTCTCTATGTCCATGGTACAGTTCATTTCAAGATACATTACAGTTCAGGGGGGACTCCCTTATTGGTTGGTTTCACTGATTCAGATTGGGCCGACAACCCTGATGATTAGAAGTCTACTGCAGGTTATGTTTTCAACCTTGGTTCATGACCTATCACTTGGGCCCGTAAGAAACAACATGCTATTGCACTTTCTTCAATAGAAGCAGAGTACTGAGCAGTAGTAAATGCAAGTCAGGAAGCGTTGTGGCTTCGACAGATCCTTTCAGAGTTTGGATTCCAGCAAAAACATCCGATCAGCCTCCGGTGTGACAATCAGAGTTTCATCAAGCTCACCAAAGACCCAATTCAACATCAACGTAGAAAACACATCGAGCTACACATGCACTTCATCAGAAAGCTCATTCATGATCAAGTTATTGAAGTGCTCTTTTGTCCTACAAAAGATCAAGTTGCAAACATTTTCACAAAGTCTTTTACAGAAGCAAAGTTTTCCAAACTTTGATCTATGTTAGGAGTTCATGAAGTTGTCATTAAGGGGGGATAGGCTCTAATGCCTCCTTCCTTCTCCTATTGTGTCACTATTGTAAATCCTTCAATCCTATCCCAAGTTGTTCTTAAGGGGGGAT